>JASDQU010435914.1:24519-66114 GCA_032191745.1 Picea mariana
TAGTATTATGATGACCAAACTGAAAACCAAGATGAATATGACTTATGGCGCACCTAATGTCTACTTTGTTAAACTCTAACATTAAGTTATCATATGTGCCAAGTGGGAGAATGTAAGATTAATTTCGTAAATGACCCATATGAAGAACAGTTACGAAAACTGTCGTCCGGAGCTCTTGGTAATGAAATCTCCTACTTTGATGGACAGGTGGAGAATAACCGTCTTGGGGAAACTGGTCCTCTCTCTGCCTATAAAAGAACCTTCAAGAATACCCATCAATATTGATCTGAAGGTGCGTATCAGGGTAAGAGAGAGATATTCGATTTCCAGAGTGAACAGAGGGTTCTGTGCAAGCTCGATTTCAGTTCTGAGCAAGTGAACTCGCTGCAAGAGGAGCAGAGGATTCCAAAATAGAAAATGGATCCAGGTATAAATGTAATTTAATTCCGCTACAATATAGACCAGGTGCCTATAAAGAAAGTTCTAGATCCTGACAAACAGCAGACATTTAGTTTGTATTTTGTAAACTTCTAACACCAGCCACTTTGCAACTATGCTAGTTATATATCTCACTACAGTTCATGTTATATGATTGATGACAACTCCTCCCCACTACAGCTCATTGCACCAGCTGCCAGCCACTTTGCAACTATGCTAGTTATATATCTCACTACAGTTCATGTTATATGGTTGATGACAACTCCTCCCCACTACACCTCACTGCAGTGGATGATACGCAGTCGATGCTATCGCCTCACCACCAGCTCTTTACCGCCTCATTTTCTAGCCACGTCCTCACCGTCTCACAACCTATTATTAGGCTAAATTTAATATGCTAAAACTCATTGAGTCAATGCCGGTACTATGATAATATATATTACTAGTGCACATGTTGGAGGAGTATGAGGTTACGTCTTTTGACAGTTATGGAAAAACATAAATGAGATCACAGATATCACATTGTGATGGCGCTCTTGTGTATGAATTAGAAATTATTTGCAAACTTAGAGGACTGAAACCATGGTATGCATTTCCATTGTCAATGAATCCAAGGAAGAAAAGGACCTGATTGTGCATTCACTACAACCGACTCAACTTTTATACGTGTGAGACGATTCTTCAAATGGGTGTGCCACAAGTTCTTGATATCATTGTCCATTCTTCCTAGAGGTAAAAAACAATAGTAGACTAGATGCATTATAACATAAGCAAAATTGATTTTGACCTTCTGCAAATATGTTGAAAGACATTACTTTGTATATATGATTTTTTCACAATAATTTTAGATTTTGGATTTACCTAGTTGAAGCATCACTCCGCAATTTTTTGCGATTGTTTGTCCTTACAGGTATATCATCTTGTACTCATACAAGCTGTCATTATTTTTTCTTTTCTTGTTGTACTTATGTACTTGAATTTGCGAGCGAGTTCCAATCCAGATAAAAATATTTCTCTCTTGGATTTCAGAGGAATTAATTGCATATTCCAAATTAGCCTCTTCTTCTACTTTGACCACAATGTATTTCTCTAAGTATGAAAGTTCTTCCAACTTAACTAGACTCACCATCATCGACACAGCATCATTATTTTGTTAGATTTTGCGATCCAATTCAACTAGTCCTTCACTGTCTTATACAACAAATCCTAAATCTCTTAGGGATGAAGTAGCTCCTTCAACAATCATCTTAGTGCTACATGGAAACAAGCAATTATTCACTCTACTACACATAAAATCTCTTCAGGACTGAGAGACCCTAGGTTGTTGGCATGCCCTCTTAACTTCATCTAGTCACTTGAGAAACATGGGTCATTTATGTATCTTCCACGTTTCCTGCCATTGAATAGTAAAAGAGGCATATTTTGAGACAGCATATTTTTTTCCAATCTTGGCGACAGGAAGCTCGACAAGGGTTATATTCTCCATCGAAATCATAATTAACAAATATGCAAAGAGAAAATGCATGATTTTATTTAGGCAATCTATTATAGATGCATTCATCAACGAAGATAGATAATTAAACCAATTATATATAGTAATTCCTCTGTAATTTCAAATATAGTAGCCACGGTAGATAACATGACATTGCACGTTCCCCCAGCATGAGTCAAGCAAACTAATATGATTTTAGCGGTCTATTGATGAATCTTGCTAATAATACAACTAATATTTAAATCCTTAGAGTTCCTTCATTCAGTCAGGGTCTTTAGGATATAAGTTTATTAATACAGCTATTGTTGTCTCTAGAAAGAAATTTAACATGTTCTCATCTGATGGGCAAGCATGTTATTTTGTGAATACCCTCAACATCAATATGAATCAACTCATTCGACCACATGGTTTTATCATGAAACTTAGTGAGAAATATTGTTGTACATAAATTCGGAAGTAAGTTCCCTTCATGTATTCTCATCTCCTCACTTGAAATCTCGATGTGTATCTTAGGAAAGTCTACATTGAATTGTCTCCTCTATTTGTATGGTTGTTTCTTTCTCATGTCTACATAACATAGTCCCATGAAAAAAAATGGAAGGACAACGAATTTAATATCATTTCTATCCAGCATCACGTACCTATAAAGCTTCACTAAGACGAAACAATATCACTCCTTCACAGCTGGTGGAGGTACCTGGGTGAAGACGACTAGTGGCTATGATTCCAAAACAAATATCTTCCATCTGGGAGCCAGAGAGTGGGACTAGTATTTTCTTAAAATTCGTTAGGTGTTTTGAAGGAAACATACTGGTTCTATGTTGCTAAGTGTTAAATGTTGAACAACTAGCTTTATGCATCACGGTGAAGTGTTTTTTTTATTTAATGTTATTTTAATTTTTTTTATGTTATTAAATTAGTGTATATAATATTAATGTAGAATTTAATAAAATCTTAAAACATTATACATAGTCTAATATTTTCTTTGGGTCTCACCGATGCGCTGATGTGGTTTTGCAGTAAAGATAAATATATTGGCCACAACTATAATATCCATCTAATAAAATACTACAAAAATTTAAATTGAAGTTTATTAATTCAATCACGTACGCTATAAATTTTGAAATACATAACTCTAAAACGCTTCTTCAAGAATGGGCACTGTTTGAATAATTTATCAAGAATTCAACTTCGATTTTCATTTATTTATTCAAGAGGGCAGTATCTCTTGAGCCTCCTCCACATAACTTAAGAAATATTTTTTCCTTTCTCTAGAGAGGTTACAATCAACCATGATAGTCTGTCAAGCTTAAGAAAATTATTGAAACTACTAGTGGTTATAATTCCAACTCCAATGTTCATTCTATATGAAAAGGACACTGAAAACATTTTATAATGGAGTCAAATGTTATTAAATTAAGAAATTAAGTTTACATATTACATTCAAAGCAGATTCAACAAGTGTTGTGTGGCAGCATAGTCCTTGCCGGGTTGAATTGGAAATAAATGCAAAGGAATAGGAAAAAGTAGCGGAGGAATATGGAAACTGCAATGGATATATGGAAAGCAACATGAAGCACATGTGGTATTCATGCCGTAAATGACACGTGGCCTCTAGAGCCCCATTTATTTTTTGAAAGTATATAATATATTTTTATATGTTGAAAAATTATGTCTATTTTGTCTCTATATGTGGCAGGACAAAAAAAAGTTATATTCAAATTAAGAAAATACAATTTCTGCATAGTGGAATATAAAAAATTATGACGATATAAATATAAAAAGAGATAAAAAAAATAGTTTAATTTGAAATATATCAAAAAAGTTACATATTCCTGGAAATTTAAATGCATTTTTCATATGGACTGCGATTGGGGCTCGCGCGGACCATAAGCATAGTGAAAGATAAAACTTTATGAGGACATAAATATTTTTTATTTGAAATATATAAAAAAATAATATTATCTATGACAAATTCTTGGAAATTTAAATGTGTTTGTCATATAGACTGGGATTGGGGCTCCCACAGACGATAAGAAAAATATGTAGAAGAAATAGGACTGTAGAAAGAAGAAGTGGGCGACAGTAGAGTGTAATGCCTGAAAAAAATAAATTGAAATGTATCAGTCTTTGGCTAGACATTTCTCTTTACAAAAAGTGGAATAACTGGATTTATAAACAAAGCAGGATGTGATCAGTATAGACTTACGGTGATGGTACATATGACCCCTTTTTCTATTTGCTTGTTGATTCCTTTTCATTGATGTTGTCGATGACTATTGGAATCATGGCAATTGTATGTTTCCTTTCGTCGGTGACCTGCTTCAATTCCCCTTCGATCCATTCTTCAATGTAGCTTCTCATTGGGGCGACGTTGATCTCATTCCGGATTTTTGGGTTGAAAAGTTCATTTTATAATTCCCTGAAGTTTATAGAAAGAGTACGCAGAGTCTGATCAATTTCCTCATTTTGTACCGGGTAGTTGAATAGTCAATTGTTGACATCATCTTGACCATATTCAAGGATGCTGTAAAACTTTTCCAAAGACAATGCCTTAAAAATATGAACTTGTTTAACGAAGGCTTTCTTAGTTAAGGGAAAGGATTTGACGATTAATTTGGTATCTTGGAAGTCGTTGGTCCTTCCGACTAAGTTTATTCTGGCCATCTTTGTGAATCATTTATACTTCTTTGATATGGCTTGTTCACATGATTGGACAATGAGATGCAGGTTCTTCACTTTTTCTTTCCAGCATGCATTTAATTGACCGATCCAGTTTTTGGATGGGAGATCTTGATCTCTTCTTTTCGTTAATGCCATGTTGTTGACAATGGTGCCAAAAGGAAAGACCGTGTTTAAATAGAATTTTTCTTCATCTTTTAACTCCTCTTGCAAATGTTCGAGCAAATTATGTTCCCTTGTTCCAAGGGAAGTCATGGTTTGTGATGTTTCCTATGCCTCAATAATCAGTTCCATTATTTTCTTGATATTATTTTCCACATATCCTCTACACAATGCGAAGAGGTTGGAGGATCCTTTTAACTTGGCTACAGAGGTGGCAGGCATGGTTGTTTTCAAAGGATTGGCAAGCAATGGCATAGGAATCAAAGCTTCTTCCAATTCCTTCACACGGTCCTTCAGTATGGCATTCTAGGCCTCAATGCCTCCAATGGAATCATCAAGAGCATCTTCGGTCACTATGTGAATTTGACATATTTGGAACGGTTGCATCTTCGCAAGGCTAACCTCTGAATAATATTTTCCTTTGTTATTTTTTACAGCTTTTTTTTCAATAATTAATTTTTTGGACTGGCTGTAAAAAACAATGCTCTCGAACACGAAGGATTCATTGTCGTCGAAATGTTTGGTATCAGATATGTCCATTAGACGACTATGATGGATTGCATCTCCAGGATTATCAAGGTAGTGGAATATGCTATCCAGATCAAGCTCAAGTTCAATGTTCTCACTCTCAATTTCAGGCTCTTCTGCCTCTCCCACAAATTGTTTTCTATTCTTGTCCAGTGGAAGCTTGTGAGAACTATCAATTTTAGGGTGAGGAGGATCATTATCTCCTTCTCTGTTTAAAGAACTATGAGTTTCTTTATTGTTGTGGTGGGTCATTGGAGCGATGCTCCGGGATGTCATACTTTTGGGAGTGTTATTCGATGATTGAACACTCTTCTCACCGGGGCCTTTTCCCTGTTGCTTGTACAATTCAATGGTTCTTTGCAATGTGTCTAGATCACCAGCATCAAAAGCAGGAGTGTTGTCACCAGTGTCTCTATTTTCGGTCGGGTGTTTTTTGAAAAAATAATTGTCGAAGCCAAGTGTTTATAAATGTTGGAAAAAAAATTTGTTGGGGTCAAACCCTCTTAGGATTTCATCATATCTTAGGTTGAGGTTTCTAAAATGGACTGTGAATTCATCAATTTTGTTAACATTCCTCAACATGAAGTCACCGACTTTCCAAGGCAGAGGAATGAAGTGTTTTTTTATCTTTTCTTGGAATAGATGTGACCAGTAGTTGTATTGCCTTGCTACTTCTATAACAAACATTTTTTTCTTAATGTGACATCGAAGGAGAACAGGATTTTCCCTGGAGCCAGAAATCCTTATCATAGTGTAATTATCCAGATATTCAAGTGCCCCCTTCCTATCCAAAAAATTGGTTTCCTGGTCAGATATCCGGGGAGCATCTTCTCCTAACAACAAAACTTTGAAAAAATACACAAAGCCATTAAAAACCTCATAAAAATAGTGGGAGTCCTTTTTATTCCACAATGTCTGGTACCAGAATGTTACTGGGTCGAATTACCAGTCGACGTTCTTGAACATAGACAGTTTTGGAAACTAGAAGCGATGTGCTATCGCAAAAAATAAGTAGGATGACATATAAAATTTATTCTCCTTTCTGAAGCTTGACAATTGGGAACAAATTTCATGGGAAATTAGCTTTCCCCAATAAAAAATGGCATGTTCCTTTACTGTGAAATACAAAATATAAAGATCCATCTGGGAAATAGTTGTTGTGGAGTCATGTCCCATTATTCTACTAAACAACCAAGCAATTTCCCGGTATGGATTCCTAAATGAACTAACCTGTAATCTTGTGATATCTTCAGGAACTACCATCGGGTCTTCCAAGAACTTGGGAAAGAGGTCCAAACCGCTATTATTATTTCTTAGGAACTTCTTGGAATCTTCTCATTTGAAAGTCAATGTTGGCTCCGACAATCTTAACATCTGGCGGAAGACCTGAGGTGACAAAAGAAACAAAAGAGAAGTCCTGCAGTGGAATAATTATTTGGTATGAAATAAATTTATCAGAGCACCAAAAAACCATATCCTTACACTAAAAAACATCAGGGACACAACCTGCACAAGCAATCCCAGAGGTCCAAATTACTTCGTTCTAGGCGGAAAGGTATGAGTAATAAGAATATGCCCTGGACCACTGGAAGGTATGGTCCTCGCACCCGAAGATGTTCATTGTATCTCCACAGAACTGTTGTCGAGATGATTCCATAGGTTTATGAGACTGTTCTTTTTCTCTAGACAATGGTTGAAATGAATAGTTGGAAGTGATAATATAACTCTCTGCAAATGTTGGTTCAATGCTAATGAATGGGAAAGCTCCTTGAGGCTTTCGTTGATTAATGACAATCTATATGGGTGTTATATAATGAATTGTTAGCAGTAAATCTTACTTATTTCATATTTAGAAGTGTGAAGCTGGTGGGTACACCGAAGAGAAATTAAATATTGGAGGTTTCATGAATGTGCCAACCCGACAACGTGCGAACGACATCGCATGATTCTGAAATTAACACTCGGAAGTGATAATATAATGCTCGGAAAATCTTGGCTTAATGTGTATTAATAGGATATATCCTCCATCCTTTCTCTCAACAATGACAATCTATACGGTTCCTGCACAATGAGATGTTAGAATTAAATGTCACTAATTGCATATTTAGAAACAATATATATATATATATATATATATATATATATATATATATATATATATAAACATTATTTTTATTATAGACAAGTGCGAAGGTCACGGAGATGGGAAAGAGTAAGGAACGAATGGAAAGATATGAAAAGAAGTCGGATGGGATTCAAAATAGTTTTACGGGGATACTCAGTAGAGGTGAGTGTCTGACGGTCAAATTTTATGTATCAATTTTTTTTACTGCAATACATGTAAAATGAAAGAGAGCATGATGGGGCAGTTCAATGGCTAGTTTGTATATTTGTGGAATTCTAGGAAAGTGGCTAAGTATGGAATAGGGAAATCGATGGTCAGACTCATTTTCGCAATCGAGGATTGAAGATTTTGTGAACGCACCAAACCGACCACGTGCAAATGGCATTCCATGATGTTTGAAATAACCACTCAGAAGGGATAATATAACCATCCATAAATTTTGGTTTTATTTGTATTAATGGTAGATCTCCTCAAATCGTGGTTTAGCATTAACGATTGTTAATTTCATACTTATAAATAAGATCTTATATATAATTTCCAATTTTTAATTGCAAAGGGCACAGGGAGAGGAAACAACTATTAGGAATTGGATATTTCTTGAACTCGCCAACCCAAAGATCCGCGAAGTAAATTTGAAGAAATCGCGAAGTATGGAAAGAGGACGAACGAGCTTCAAAATGGGGTGACAATAGTTCCACAGGAGACATTCGGACCCGATGATCAAATTGCATGTCTCGGAAGTTTTTGGTGAAAAATGTGTACCAGGAAAGAGGGAATGATAGGGACACTATAATACATAAGATGGTATGATGTGAATCTGGTTGTAAATTTGTATATCAAAGAAGTCAATATACTATTTGCAGGTCACAGAACAATAGAAGTGCAATCTAGAGCCTGCCTACCAGGGAATCCGTAGTCGAAGAAGTGACTGGATATGGAATGGGGAAGCGGCCGGTCGAAGTCGCAATATAAAAGAATGAGTGCAAACATGAACCCACAAGTCTACCAACCCACACAACTAGACATTTTCAGAAAAAAAACTAAGTGACAAGAAAGATAAAGTACATGAAAAAGCGAAACGGGAATTTGGTTAAGTATAGAAGTCAAAGATTGATTTTTTTTGCATGTTTCTAGAGAGTTTATATACTTATTGCATATAATTGGAAATAAATGTGAAGGTAGCGGGCATAAAGAACAAAAACTAGGAATTGGAAATTGTCTGAACCCGCCAACCCAACGAGCCGTGAAAGAGATTGAAAGAAATGGCCATGGAAAGCAGTCAGACATGCTTCAAAATAGGCTGAAAAGGGTTCTCGAGAAGACATGAGGCCCCAAAGGTCAAACTGTATTTATTAGAACATTTGAGTGCATACTATGTAAGGTGAAAGAGGGGTTGATGCAGGAATCCTAAAGGAAATTTGTATATCGCGGAAGCTGGGGGTTGTTTGCAGGTCAAGGAAAACTAGAAGTGCACTCTTCCTATCCGAGAATCCGCAAGAGAAAAAATTGGGTAAGTATGGAATTGGAAGCGCGAAAGAGATTCCAATAAATGGTGAAGTATGGAAAGCGGACGTAGGGGCTTCAAAACGGGCTGAAAATAGTTCTCCAAGAGACATGAGGACCCAAAGGTCAAATTTCAAGCCTCAAAAATTTTGTGTGCAAACTGTGTATCATGGAACATGGTATGATGTGGGGGTGCAGCAATAAATTTGTATATCACGGAGGTTCAGGTGTTGTTTGCAGGCCACAAAACAGTGGAAGTGCAATATAGATCCCGCTTACCCAACAATCAATGATTTGAGAAGTGCCTAGGCATAGAATGGCTAGTGGTTGGTCGGAGTCACAATATAAAAGCACGATCACAAATGTGAACCCATGAGTCAGCCAATGTGCACATTGAGACATTTTCAAAAAATGACTAAATAACAAGAAAGAGAGTAGATGGAAAAAATAAACGTGAATTTGGTCAAGTATAGAAGAGGCAAAAGAAGGTCCAATATATTCAAATATGCAATAGATATTCCATTTCCTGGAAATACCTTTTATGTATGTTGCTGGAGAAGTTGTATACATATTGCATATACTTGGAAATCAATTTGAAGGTAGCGGGAACAAGAAACAACAACTAGAAATTTGAAATTTTTTAAACCCGCGAACTCGACGATCTGCGAAAGAGATGTCAAGAAATGCTCAACTGTGGAAAGCAATTGGATCGGCTTCAAAATAGTGTTATGGGTTCCTGAAGAAATGTAAGGCCCCGACTGTCAAATTTTATATATCAGAACATTTCAGTGCAAAATGTGTAACATGGAAGAGGGGATGATGTGGGAGTCCAGAAGTAAATATGCATATCGCAGAAGCCGGAGTGTTGTTTGTAGGTCACAGAACAATGGAAAGTGCAATTTAGACAAAGGGGAAGCGCTCATTCAAAACGCGAGAATCTGCCAACCCGTGCATCAAGAAATTTTCGAAAAAAACAACTAAGTAACTAGAAAGAGAAACTACAGGGGATAAAAGAGTGGGAAAATAGAAAGGCGGAGGGAAATTTCTGTAAGCGGGAATTGGTTTCAAACAAGCCCCATTGTTGCAAAACCATGATTTTCTAGTAATTGTCAGCGAATGATTTCCTGAAGATTAGACACATTCTTCCATGACTGTAACATATTAACTTAAGTATTAAAATTCTTGCATTATGGGTTGTTAGCATTAAATATTAATAATTACATGTCTAGAAACAAGAATGACGATATTGCTACAACATTGTGGTTTGGTATTGCTATGTTCTATCTGCATTACGAATAGAATTGAACGTTGGTTTGAAACTTTCTAAAATTCATTTTTTTTTCCATAAAATCTTGATGGATCGACATAGTGCATTGCCATATAATTGTTAAATTCTCCATTTTAGAACAAATCACCTAAGAAAATACAATATCGAAGAAATAAGAGACTATCAAACCATGCTAATGAGAAGAGGTGTTAAATCCAGAAAGGAAGTATCAAACAAGACTCCAAGGCAAATTTTTTAATAGTAAATCCATTAAAAAAAAAGAATACTAAGCATGGTATATCTATGATTAGAAATTGGACTGAGTTCTTTGGGCAAAAACATTGAACATATTTTCCATAGACACAGGCACAAGATATACAACATGCAGGAGCCATCGATATGCTCTTCAACATGCATACAAAACTGATTACCATGTTTCTTTTTTAGGAAATCATTGCAGTCTTCTCCTCGATGGATTGATGTTTGGTGCCCCTATTTCAATATTTTTTGGAAGACCTAAGCTGAAAAAGAAATAGGAAAGTGGATCCGCTGTGGTATAAATCCTTGGCTTGAAGCAGATGAACAACAGTCATGTGGTAAAATTCATAGTTCTCACAAGCTTCCCTTGAGGAAGAAGACAAAAAATGTTGTAGGGAAAACGAAATAGCTTGAAACTGAAAGTTAGGACACACTAAGAAACCACCTCCTACCAGTTGAAAACTTAAGGGACATAGGTTGCATGTGAAATTCCAGAGGCCCAAATTAGTCCATTATGGGTGGAAGGAGATGACTAGTCGGAATATTCCTTGCACTAGTGGGAGTTATGGTCCTCATTCCCTAAGATGTTAATTTTATATCTAGAGAACAGGGAAGTGGTCCTGCAATTGAATAGTTTTTTGTCTTGAAATATATCTCTGGGAGCATCCACAAATCATTTCCTTAAAGTGAAATACTTCTGCCCGGAATGGACTAATTTGGACCTCTGGAATTCCTACTTTCGAGATGAAAAGAGGCTATTGCAGTCAGCATGAGTTTCTTTTCTGAAACCCCTTCTTTTGGCATTGTCAGAACGACCATCGTCGAGCCAAGAAGTGTTGCCTATTATAGTTGATTTAAATTTGGGTGCAATAGTGGGAACAGTCTCTTCATTTCAATCATCCATTATCATATCATCGTCCATTATATCATCTTATTCTGGCTCGAAATCCATCGCATCAAGATTTGCGCCAGCCATCAATGAAAGTCGGCAGGTTGCCTGAGTAGGCAAGATTGCTTTGGAAATATTTGTCTTGAAATATATCTCTCGGTGCACCAAGGGACCATATCATTTTTTTCTCCTGGGCAGAGGGAGATGAGTAGTAAGAATATTCCCTGGAATACTGGAACCTCTGGCCATCATGCCCGAAGGTGTTTACTGTATCTGGATAGAATTGTTGTGGAACTGCGGCCATAAGTTAACGGGAATTTCTCTTTACTCTAGATGATGTTTGAAATGAAAATTGGGGAGGGATAATATAACCCTCTGCAAATCTTGGTTTAATGCGCATAAATGGAAAATCTCCTCAAGCCTTTCATCGATCAATGACAATCTCTAGGGTTCATGCCTAATGATTTTTTACCATTAAAGCTTAGTAATTGCATATTTAGAAAAAAGTGCGAAGGTGGGGGTGACGACGAAGAATGATTAAGAATTGGAGATTTCGTAAAGGTGTCAACTGACCGACGCATGAAAGATATTGCATCATGTTTGAAATGAATACTTGGAAAGGATAACACTTTTCTCTGCAAATCTTGGTTTAATTCGTATTAATGACAAATCTTCTCCGGCCTTCCGGACATTAATGGAAATCTTAACAGTTCTTCCATGATGAACTACTAGCATTAAAGATTTATAATTGCATATCTAGAAAGAAGTACAAAGGTAGAGAGGATAGTGAAGAGCTACTAAGAATTGTACATTTCGTCCTCCCACCAATATAGGAAACATATTGCAAGAAATGCCCAAGTATGGAAAGTGGTCGGGCCGATTTCAAAAACAGGGTCACAAGATATACCCAGGAGGCGTGAGGGGTTGATGATCAAATTGTATGTCACAATGACATATTTCGGCCATCAATCTGTATATCGTGAAATTTCATGTGTTGTTTGTACATAGAGGAGAAGTGGAAGCGCAATGTTGAGCAAGCCTGGCTAGGAACTGATGATGATAATCATAGCCAAGTATGCAATGGAAAAGCAGTTGGTTGGACTCGTGATATAAAATAATTAGACATGCTCGGAACAAGAAATGTTGATGGGCTTGAAAATAGGGCCACAATCTCTACTCAGTTGATGTGAGGGCCTAATGGTCAAACTATATCTACCCCAACTATTGAATGCAAAATGCGTAACATGGAACAGGAGCCAATGACTGATCTTGAGGGTCAATCTATATATTGTGGAACTTCGGGTGTTGTATATAAAAGCAGGAGACATTCGGAAAAAAAGACACATTTGAAAAAGAAACAATTAAATAGAAAGTGAAAGCGAACGAGATAAAGGGGATTTTGTTTGCTAATTTGTGGATCACGGAAGTCCAGGTGTTGTCTGTAGGTGACAGAACAATGGAAATATATTGTTGAAACCAATTATCCGGGAACCCATGATTTAAAAAGTTTGTTCAATATGAAATGGGGAAGCGGTCGATGGGGCTGGTGATATAAAAGTAACAGCGAAAATCTGAAGACGTGAATCCGCCAAGTCCTGCACGTAGACATTTTCCGAAAAATGATTAAGTAACCAGAAAGGGAAAGAAGAGGGAAAAAAGAAAGGGGACGGAAATTTTTGGAAGTGTGATCTAGGTGGATATCGGTGGCAACCCACCTTTTCCAAATGGCTCAAAACAATTTTTTGACCATTTTGGCAATTTACTATTTTTAGCAGGTTTTAACTTCCGGGGCCATTTTGAGGGTCCAAATGAATGTTTTTCAAGATATAGGTTCTCAATGATAGCCGAAGGAATAATTGAGCCCCCAAAATAAATATCCTCTATGATACCTTTCCAACAAGCTATCACACGCCTAAAACGGAGATCGTATGCAAAAGTTACGACCCTGGGAAGTTGATGTACTCACTTACCCAAACGGGGCCCACATGACTTTTGGCGCTTCATCTCCTAGGGTTAGGTTNGAAAGGGCCTTCAGAGCCTCATTGTAATCATCTTCTTGCGAATGCAAGTAGCCATCACATCTCTTCTCAGAGATAAGCTGCCACCATTCTAGCGAGTCTTTCACTCTGTATTTTTACAGTCTCTGTACATTTCTTTCATTAATAGAAATCTTGTATAACTGTATATCCATGTTTATGGTTTCATCTCTGATACATTTATGTTATATTATTGAATACCTGCGATATCTCTGTGCACTTCTTTATTATATCTCCGATCTCATTTCGTGCTGAAAATAATCCAGATCAAAGTGGGAATTGGTGTAAGAAAAACCCATTGATGGTCCTAATAGTAACTATTAAGTGCATTGAACATGTGAACAGGTTCTTCAATCAAGGAATAGATACAGCGAGCCATGCTTATAGTTTCCAAGATTTGTTTGTATAAGAGAAGCATTGAAAAGCTACAAGAAAATCAATTTTGGGATTAGCTTCACCGCAAGTATAACAACGACGAATTTCAATTTTAATGTCCTCTTGTTGATATGATAGTTCCATTGGACTTCACATAGTATATATTATTTTTTTTCAAATTATTCCAGGAGATTATTTTTGCTAAGTTCATCTATCAAGGAAAAGTGATAAAAATGAGATAAAGGGGAAATTATTTGCTAATTTGTAGATTGTGAAAGTCTGAGTGATGTTTGCAGAAGGTGGAACAATGGAAACACAATGTTGAACCTGCCTATTTGGGAACCTGGGATCAAAAAAAATTTTTCAATATGAAATGGGGAATCAGTTAGTCGGGATGGTGAAATAAAAGTAAGTGGGAATATGAATACGTGAATCCACCAAGTCCCACACCTAGAGATTTTCTGAAAAATGAGTAAGTAACTAGAAAGAGAAAGAAGAGGGAAAAAAGAAATGGGATGGTAATTTTTGGAAGCCAGAATTGGTGTAATAAATCCCCATTGATGTTCCTAACAGTAACTATTAAGTTCATTGAACATGTGAATAGGCTCTTCAATCAAGGAATAAATACAACGAGCCATGCTGATAGTTTCCAGGATTTGTTTACATAAGAGAAGCGTTGAAAATCTACAGGAAAATCAATTTTGGGATTAGCTTCACCGCAAGTATAACAATGACGAATTTGAATTTTAATTTCGTCTCGTTGATATGATAGTTCCATTGGACTTCGCACACTATATATTCTTTTATTTAAAAAATTTCCAAGAGATTAATTTTGTTAAGTTCATCGATAAAGGAAAAGTGTTGAAAATGAGATAAATGAGAATTTGTTTGCTAATTTGTAGATCGTGGAATTCTGAGTTCTATTTGCAGGCGACAGAACAATGGAAACACAATGTTGAACTCGCCTATACGGGAACCCGCGATCCAAAAATTTTGTTCAATATGAAATAGGTAAGTGATCGGTCGGGCTGGTGATATAAAATTAATTAGAAATTTGAACACGTGAAGCCACAACTTCTGCACCTAGACATTTTCTGAAAAACGAGTAAGTAACCAGAAAGGGAAAGAAGAGGGAAAAAAAGAAAGGGTATGGAAATTTTTATAAGTGGGAATCGATGTAAGAAACCCCATTGATGGTCTTAACAATAACTATGAAGTGCATTAAACATGTGGATAGGTTTTTTAGTCAAGGAATAGATACAACGAGCCATGCTTATAGTTTCCAGGATCTGCTTCTATAAGAGAAGCATAAAAAAGATACAAGAAAATCAACTTTTGGATGTCTAAGTAAAGTTATTGTAATGTCATATTCACTACAAGTATAACAACGACGAATTTCAATTTTAATTTCTACTCGTTGATATGATTGTTCCATTGGACATCGCATAGTATATATTCTTTTATTTCAAATTATTCAAGGAGGTTAATTTTGGTAAGTTCATCGATCAAGGAAAAGTGTTAAAATGAGCCACATACCACATTTGTGTCAAAGAGATTATATTAAAGGGAAAATCATGTACTCTATAGTATTTAAGATCATAGAAAAATTGAGAAGATCCTGAATGTATTATTAATTTTCTAGAGTGAAGCATACTACCAAGAACCAAGTAAACACCAAATCTATTGAAAGTTGAAGCAGAAGGAAATTCATGAACACAGAAGGCCTCAAGCAAGATCCCACAAGGTTCCATAGAGTAGTACACATCGGCCTTTGCATAAAACAATTCAATATATGAAAAAGAACATCGTGGCATTGGTTTTCATTTCCTCACAAAGCTTGATACAACTTATTTCTTTTCATCCGATATGCAATATTGCATTGTCCTCATTGAAGGTAAATTTTCTATGTATCCGAAAGTCACGCAACATGTAGACACTCTTGGCCTTTTTCTGTAGGTATGCTTCATATCACAATTATGCTAACCCAGGAGGCACATATTGTAATAGAGGCTGTTGAATTGTATAATGCACAATTGTGTTGCCCACGGTTCAGATGGAAGCATTGAGGCAATGTCTATATATGTATGGATAGTTTTTACTACATTGGAGACAATCAATTGTATCATCACTTATGAAAGAAGAAACAAAAGGATGAGAGTTGCATTTCACACATACATTCTCAAAGGGGGTCGAGTATACATTCATTGCAACCAAAACACCTTCAACCTGGAAACATGAGCATAGCAGTTGATATATTGAACAATATAATATACAACTGCACCCCCCCCACNTGCAGAAATTTGGTCAAGGCTATTTGTATGAGCAAAGTGAAGATGAAACAGTATATGTATATGCACAATAGTTGTAGATCTAGTTATCTTATTGATATCTTGTACTATGTCTTCTCGCAAATCTATTACAAATGTTGCTTGGGTTGTGCAAAAGATCCTTTATTTAATATCCCTTTTCTTTGTTATATTTTCGAAGAGCATAATTGGAAATTTCCCTCTATGTAATTGTTGTTCGACTAAAGAAAACAAATTTGAATAGGTATAGAACAATTGTAGTTGCAACATGGAACAGTGCAATATTTGTGTAACTTAACTGAAATACAGGGACATGCGAAAGAAAAGGACAAAAATGGATATGGAGAATGGTACCACTTCCTTGTCTCTTTCTGACTCTCCATATTTTATATGGAGAATGTGTTGCGAGCCAATATTTCTTTCTAGTGTGACAGTTGTCCCAATGGTTACGATTAGGTAAATGTTGTTTCTTCGTCCAAGTTGGTTGATAGTTGCGTCCAGGATGAAACGATATTATGAACAAATAGCGAGAATTTTTTCCACAATAATTGTTTCGTTGAGTGATATAATTCGATCACAATCACCACAGTCATATATTGTTTTGGGAAATATATTAAATTTTTTAATGGATATCCTATTACCTGGGAATATCTTTTCTACATGTTTGTGGAAACGTTGCGTAGGAATAGTTAGTGTGACTGTCATGAGGGCCTCCTTGTCTATCATGTCAGCACGTATAATGGATCTAGTTTTGTTTGGCTTGTCCAAGTAGGTGCTATAAACAACCATTATGTCCCCGATGAACACTTGTCCAATTCGATGGCTATTCAAGCCCTCTATTGATAGAATTTTGGGTGTTACAAGTTTAGACACGGTGACAATTTTTGAACAAGAAAAGTAATGTGAATGGTAGTGTGCATTCTTTTTTTGTTTTATTTTCTTCATGGCATAAATGTACAAGTAGACGCACAACTAGGATGAACTATGGAGCCAGAGTTTTTCAACTAGACGTCTTAGTCTACAAAACTTGCACTATGTTTGGCCTCTCACTTGCACTTGTTTATACTTCTTGTGAACTAGAAAGTATGTGTTGTAGATGACATCAACATATTCACCATGCCATAGATGAAAAAATAGATGAGGATATCTGTTTGGTAAACATATGAGGAACATAATGTATGCATGTTTACCTTTGGCCTTGTCATTCTACTAATATTTGGGATGATTGGCTGCTCATGGCCATGTCACTAGTCCAACGTTTTTTGATGCAAGCATGTGTAGATGCACATCAGAAGGAATAAATAAGCATATGCATTGTATATTGTCCATAATTGTTCTTAATGTCACATGTAGGGTGGAAGGAGATGGAATACGAAATAGGGTGTGAAGGGATACTCAGGAAACATGAGGACCCTAGGGTCAAATTGTATGCCTCAGATTTTTTGACTGAAAAAATGTGTAATAGTAAATAGGGCATGATGACGGGGTAGGACGGCCAATCTGTATATCGGGAAACCTCTGAAGTGAGAGACACAATATTGAACCTGCCAGCCCAACACCTGCAATCGACAAAGTGGGTAAGTATGGAATAAGGTATAAGCATGAGCATAAATGTGAACCCATGATTCCGCCAACCCGCACACAAAGGCATTTTCGGAAAGAAGACTAAGCAGAGAAATCAGAAAGAAAAAGGGATAATAGAAAATAGAAAAATTAGAAATGGGGAGGACAGAAAGGCCCATTGTTCACAAATCATTGTTTTCTAGTCCATTATTATATGCCCCCACCAATTTTGTATGTTTAATTTACTAGCACAGTTGGTTTACCTTTTCGAAGATTGTACCACAAACACCTCTGCTATTGCATATAAGAAATCATCTTCTTGTCCAACCATTCTGTTTCTTCCAAGGTAGCAAGGTCGAGTACACATCGGACATGAAGGAAAGTTAGTATGAAGAAAGACATGTAAAACAAAGAAATGAAGTTCTATTTATTTCAATGTAGCAGCAAAGAGAATACGATTCACATGAGAATAAGTAGAAAGATACGTAGTATATACATACAGTAAAAAAATTGTAAAGAAGTAGAACAAATATATAAACAATAAATGAAATACTAAACACTGGAATATGAAATAAGAGTATGGTTATGCACCTCTGCAACTCCTCTATATTCACGCCAAAGAGTCTATCGTCCTCTTCAACCACTCTGTTTGTTTAAATGTAGCAATGAACGAAAAATACAATGGACATAGGAAGGCATATAATGAAGATAAGTTATTATGTAGGAAGGCACACAATATCTACATACAATAAACTAGGTGAACACATATATAGACAATAAATGAAATAAAAAACAATGAAATATGAAATAACAGTAAAAGCATGTACCTTTGTGTCTCCTCTTTCACCGTTTTACTTAAGAATCCTTTGTTTTCTCCAACAATTCTATTTGTTTGAATGTGTGAACACACAAAATAGAATGAACATGAATAGAAGCTACTATGCAGCAAAGAACAAGTAATATGTACATACAGTAAATGAGAATCGACAAATAGAATAAAAGATAGTCACAAACATGAAACTTTTCTTTTCTCCATCCATGGCTGTAAATATAAAAAAAATTTCCCTGCCCAAAATATATTACAAGACACAAAATACTAAGAAATTGCATGGACATATCTAAATGATTTTGGTTTTCTGTTTCAAAGTATCCAGATATGCTTCCAAACATAAAAATATAATTTTGCAGTGTCTTTGGTGTACGTATCATATCTCAAGTACAAGACAAATTGTATCGTGGTCACACTAGTTTGTGTAGAGGATAAAGAAGTCGTATTGTCATATGGGCACATTTCACCATATATGGTTAATAAGTGTGTTTCTCACATGTTTTATTTTAACAAAAAAATAATGGATACTACAATTGCACATGTATTTGTCCAATTATTTCTTATGCCACTATTCTGTATCATGTCAACATTGAAGTATCAGGAAAATTTCACGGTAGAACAGGTGAGCATAGAATAGGCACCAAATCTTGGCTTCGCCAGACACGACAAACAACACAACCGCAGGTCCACTAGCACATGTAGGATTTCAACAACCCAAAGCACCCCCCCAAAAAAACAAAACCAGCTCCAACTGTCGGCGTAGGATCGCAACCCTACAAAGATGAATCAAACAAAATAAAAAAGCAAGAACCAAACTGATCCAGGTGGATATCGGTGGCCACCCATCTTTTCCAAATGGCTCAAAACGACTTTCTGGCAATTTTGGCAATTTACTATTTTTAGCAGGTTTTAACTTCTGGGGCCATTTTGAGGGCCCAAATGAATGTTTTTTAATATCGAGGTTCTCAATGATATTCAAAGGCATGATTGAGCCCCAAAAATGAATCTCCTCGACGATACCTTTCCAACGAGCTATCACATGCCTAAAACGAAGATTGTATGCAAAAGTTACGACGCTGGGAAGTTGATGTACTCACTTACCCAAACGGGGCCCACATGACTTTCGGCACTTCATCTCCTAGGGTTAGGTTTTTGGATGTTTAGGAACTTTGGAATTCATGTTTATTGTAAAAGGGCCTTCAGAGCCTCATTGTAATCATCTTCTTGTGAATACGAGTAGCCGTCACATCTCTTCTCAGAGATAAGCTGTCACCATTCTAGCGAGTCTTTCACTCTGTATTTTTACAGTCTCTGTACATTTTTCTGATTAATAGAAATCATGTATTACTGTATATCTGTGTTTATGGTTGCATCTCTGATACATTTCTGTTATATTATTGAATATCTACAATATCTCTGTGCATTTCTTTATTATATCTCCGCTCTCATTTCGTACCGAAAATAATCTGGATCACAAAGCAACGAGAAAGAATGAACATGCCCAACCGCAGCCATAGGGCCCCAAACTCGTAAACTTGATCCAAACAACAACAACCAATGAACCAATGAACCAGCAAACAAGCAACAACCACTGAACCAGTAAACAACATATGTATCTCCAACGATTACCAAAATGAAGCTGAAGAACAAAAGGAATTGGAAACATATGATGAACATGCTAATAGAAATAAGCAAACATTCTTACTTGCAAACTACAAACATTGAACAACAAAGAAGGAATAGAAAATGAAATTATGGAATGTAAAATTACTCCAAAAGGATGAACGACAGAAGTGCAGGTTGAATTGTGGGCGCACCACCTGGACCCCACAAAGTAAAAATAATAATAATAATAGATCCAATTGTGAATGCAGGACCCCAACCTTGGAAAGTTTAACCAAACAAAAACAAGTAAAAACCGATGAACCAAAGAAGAAGAAGCACCCACCGTACCAGTAAACAATGTATGTAACTTCAACGATGAAGAAATTGATTTCAAAGCCTAGAATAAGTATGAAACATACAATGCTTATTCAACTGGCTGTGGACAACAATATTGTCCAAATTCACTGCAACATTGTATGGAAATTTTCGAGGAGAAATGTACTCTGAGAAGCCTATTTAAGTAAACCTTTAAGACTTCCAGGTTGTGTAATGGATTTGCGGTATGAAAACATTTAAGATTTCAGGCCTGTTTCAGGACCTTGTGCCATGTAAACATTTAAGCTGTCAGGGCTATTCAAGCACCTCAAAAAAAACTGTCAATGATCTAAACCTTCGGTATGCAAACATTTCAATACAAATACAAAGGAGTAATAATATTAGGACAAATACATAAATAATAATAAAAAATAATTAAAAAACGCCCATGCTCATAACTTTCTGTTTGTAAACATTTCAGTAAAAATGTAATAAAATTAAAAAGGAGCGTCTAAGCTCAAAAATTTGGATATCTACACATTTACAACATTGGGAACAACAAAGTTGACAATAATACCTTGAATATATTCTCCAATGAGATGATGACATATATATATATATTTTTTTAATATAAAAAATAATGTTTTTACTTATATAGTACAAACAAGAGAGATGATGTGAAAATGTATAGTCAAATGACAGATTAATATGAAGTCAATGAATTATCGATCGCTATAGTCCATCTGTGCCTTCGACAGGAACTAATAACTATGATATTTATTTTTGTACTATGAAATTATTGCAACAACCCTGCGCATTTGTTTCTTAATCCAACAATTTGAAATTCAATAGTTGTAGTTTATCCTCAAATATAAATATGATTTGTTGCATAGTTTTTAAATATGACATGATAATATTGTTCTGGTTTTTCCACATAAGAACCTGACTCCTAAACTTTACAAAAAAGAAATATTTGTTGCTCTAAGTTAATGGGAGATGTGAATTAATATAACATATGCATTCCATAATATTTAACAATATAAAAAAAGAATAACAATTATTTAGAAGGTAAATATTAAAGTAATTGAGATGATTAATTATCGATCAATACATAAAGACACCCTAATGTATGGTTCATTTAATTTAATTATCACATTGAAGTATTGGAAGCATGTGTAAATTTTAAGCATTTATGAGTTAATCATTTATAAATTTAAACTTCCATGTGTGTTAGGCAAACAAAGAACTTGAAGCTCTTCCTCGGCTATCTTTGAAGCTTGTCACTTGAAAACTTTAAATGTAATAGAGATATGGCTCCTTGGAAAGATCAAGTCACTCCTCATGAATACAGGTTCGAAGTAATAGCTTTAATTGTGGATACCCAATTTGCTGCAACTCGGTATAGCTTCAGAATGTTGGGGATCGACATTGATGAGTTCTGAATAGCAATTTGAAGAGTCTTTGTTTACCTAATCTATACATTGTTATCTAATCTATGTATCTTCCCTAACAATCCCTGAAGGCAGGGACTTGTTTCTTTTCATCCATCTTTGTTATATAAACGCCAAAGATGTTTAGGTTCTTCAAAGTAATGAAAGTGGGCAAGTTAAGCAGAGTAATGCAAGTGTGCAAGGTAAAGAATATAGCAAATTGGTAGATTTTTTTGTTTTATATATGCAAGTTATCAATCGTTAGTTAGAAGATACAAAATTATCTAAATTGTACCATATTTGTTGTACTAGATGGTCCTACCCATTTAACAAACATGGGAATGCCATCTATTAATTTGGTAATGTATTAATATTTTTTTTTGTTTGTTAATTTGTCTGGGACTTACTGGTTGTGGGATTAACATGTGATTTGAGAAACCGCGATTCAAGGAAATATAATCCGTCAAAATCACTCGGGGATCGCACTCGGCCTGAGCCACACCAAGCCTTAAATTGGTTGTTTTTTTTGTCCCCGCATGTTTCGAACCGATGACTTTAACAAATGAAGTTCCTTAACAACACACGCCATCACCGACTATCCTACACCTCAGGGATGACAATGTATTAATATTACCTTTTGTAGAGGTTATAAAAAAACCATGGGAACATCATCTAGTACTTTGGCAATGTACTAAGTTGGAGTACTGAGCTAATTCATTTTGTAAGGCTCCACCGTTTATTACCATTGATTGTTGTAGACAAGATATTGTATCGTCTGATGGTTATGATCATGATACATAGTTAAGCTCATTCAGACTAAGTTCGACATTATGTTTGGTTAAGAATTATTTGGTTTGTTTAAGAATTTTATTTTTGAGGTTAAAAAGTTATAAGAGAAGCGTTCCTAAATAATCATAGTTTTAATGAGTTAAAAGATTAAGAAGTTTTCGAAATTGTGATTGAATTTGGGTGTAATAAAGATATTTTAAGAGAAAGTGTTTTTTATCTTCAACTCTATTAGTGTCACAAATATGATAAATTCTTTTGATCTACAATTGATTAGTAATTCTCCAATGCTCTGTTCCACTATGGAGCTTATCGCACCACAATTTCTTCTCAAATTTAGATGCAATAATATTTTTTGTATTATCTTTACTTTTCAAAATGACATCTTCCTCGGTTCCCAATGATAAAAATCTAAGACTTGGCATCTTTATGCCAATCCCACTTAAATCACATTAAAGTTTAAGATAATATTAGAAAGCTTCTTATTTTTTATGTTATTTATCATATTTATAATTTGTTTAATATTAGAAAATCATTGATCAACACACTCACCATAACCATCTCCTAAAACATTGTGGCTCCTTCCATCCAACTTCACAGTGTCCATGACCATTTCCTAAAACATTTTGGCTCCTTCCATCCAACTTCACAATGTCAATGCGCAATGGTCCCTCTAAATGGGTCAAACAGAAGAGATCCACACACATGTACGCAATAGCTGGAACGTGAAAATGGAATTTTTTTTAAAGCGATCACATTGTCATTTCTTCTAAAAATCAATGAGCACGGGGTCGATTTAAGGTATTCAGGTGAAATTCATTCAATTAAAATATAACTTCGATGAGAATTGCTACATCTTCGAATTAAAGCACAAGGATAAGTCAATATTGAAATGGCAGTGGGTGCCTATTTCTTTTTAACAAGTGCAGGTCGATTTATATTGAAATTTCATGAGATAGCATCATGATTTGTGTATGATTGAATTGATGTATTTCGTTGAATGATCAAATTTTTTTATGTTTTCTGTGGATTTTACGAATGCCGGACTTTCCGTCGGCACGGCTCGTTCCTCACCTTTTCCGGATGATGCATCTCCACGAAGATCCACTATTTTTAGACCGGCACAATCCCAGAAGATCGCCTCCTCGGGGAGGAGGTCTACGACTATTAGCAATGTTGCATCTCGGCTCTGCGCCCAGGAGAACCAGTTTGAATCGAACCAGGAACAATGAACAACTCAACCGGAATGAACCGAACAGCTTTGTCATCTTTATTTGATGCTTTTCACTTAAAAGCTGCACCTTGAAATGAAAAGCCTGGAATATTAACGTATTCAACTTGTACTGAGTTATCTAAAATAGCTAATACAAGAGCTTACTTCTGTTTAATATATTAGCAGTATCCATGGTGATTATACTAGTGATGATGCTTACTAAGCTTGATTAACTAGCTATGATCTCTTCTATTTACAGACCTGTATTGAACTTGTAGTAATATTAAGGTAAAGTAATGGTAATCATAACACCTTATAATGATTAGCAAGTAGTAACAACAAGGTTAAGAACTGGTACAAGTAATCCATATCTATAATGAATGGACATATCTATAATGAATGGAATCGAACCCTTGTAATCAACCAAATCGAATAGAGTCAACCATAATCATCATATGTAAGTTACAAGCATGTTCATAGCTAAGCTCCTACTCATTGAACAAAGCTGAATCCATAACAATCAGACCTCTTTAATAGAGTAACCAACGTGATGTAAGTGTAATAAGGGATATGATCGAGCTCACTTTCTTAGATGATCTCTATACGGGTCTTTTATTTCCATTATTCATGTAATGATTAGTGTTTAGGTACATTATAAGCATAATCTCTAAGTATGATATGTGATGCTATTGATAACCTTGTCCTAGTAATGAAAGGAAGCTATGTTATGTGAATAAGGTAACTCCAAGTATTAGCAGCAGTTATCAAGCTCGTATTCATTACGGATAGCTTAGATTCACTTCCATTGTAACTACCTTGTTCATGATTACTGAGAAAGGCAGTCCATCTTTCCTAACCATTCCACCGGGGAACCTTTCCACTAGTTTATAATTCCACTAGTATATATTTGGATTAGACTGGTCAAGTCCGTATAGAAATCATCCCAATCGGAAAACTAGTTGGATATATGGTCAGTGAAGTAAAGGCAGTTCATTTATATGGTCAGTTAAGGGAAATTACCGTCAGTTAATTTAGTTAAGGGCAGTTGGGGCAAGTTAGTTCCTCAACGAACCAGTTGGGGCTAGTTTAACGAGACAGTTGGCACTCTATATGAGTCAGAAACTCCTAATCAAGTCAGTAACTCCTAGTAAATAAGGGAGTCCTTCTGAGACTTATCTCATCGATCAAGGAGTCATGATAATACTTACCTTCTCGATCCAGGAGTCACTCTCATATTTACCTCAGCAATAAAGAAGTCATTATAAGACTGACCTTCTAATTCGAGGAGTCGTTCTCAGGATGACCTCAACAGTCCAGGAGTCAATAGAAAGGATACCTCATCAGGAGTCGCGAGAAATACTTACTTACAAATCGAGGAGTCATTATCCATTATAGACGAGTAAATCTAATTAACTAGAGGAGGGAATTCTAGCGGTAACGCCTGGTTCCATACCACTCCATCGAGCACTAAGGATTGGAAATACTGAGCCATTCCTCGCTCTCAAGGCATCTCCCCTAGATAACTGCTCTAGGACTGCCCCATCCACATAGCAGGAATCAGGATATTCCCAATCCACCGATCCACCTCTAGTTGTACCTCCTAAGCAGCATTAATTAAGGAAGTGCAATAGGGTTGGTCTAGTTGTTCAGGTGGGTAGGTGGTTTGGACTGAAATAAAGGTAGTATAATGCCCCATGCCATCCCGGAGAAGTGAATAGCTGTTGTACCTTCTAAGATTCCTGAAGTTTGTGGTCTAGGGCTAAAGTTCTAGTTCGTGTAGGTGGGTAAAGAGTTTGTTGGAATCAAGGAGTTTTTCTTCTGGCTACCCTCCCTCATATTCCTAGCTTCATCACTGGGCAGCCCTCCATCATCTCTGTTCGTTGGGTTAAAGTAGCAAGTGAAAGGTCTGGTAGAACAGGTATGACGTAAGTTCAGGTAAGCATATCCTTCCTAACGATGTTGCCGTTATAATCCATAACAAGTATCTAGATCTCGTCCCGGCCCAACAAGATAATAGTTCAAGGAGATGAATTAAGTAAGTGTTATAGGGAGAAGTAGGTCTAGGTCCTTCAGGTGAGTAACTATAAAGTGGAGGCATAATAGGTCTATTCCTTCCTAGCCAGTGGGTGCCCTTCCTAAATTGAATGTACAAAGGTTTGGTCGGAACAATATAGCGGTACCCCCGGAAGGTAATAGTGGTTAATACCCAGTAGCATCTGCAATCAGGTTGACTCCAAGCCTGTGAATGCTATCTAGAATCCTTTCCTTCCATCCATCCCATCTGATCCAATGCCGTAAGGATATGGAGCATAGTAAAGGTTCTAAGTGCTGATCCCTACCCAGTCATCTGAGATCTGATCTAATAAGTTATGGCTGTTGAGAATCAATCAATCTTTCCGGGGCAGTAAGCTAAAAGATGATATAAGCAACTAAAGGTAAACCCTCTCGGTATCAGCTAATAGACAATGCCCGCAGAAGCTACTAAAAGTGCTTGACTAATTGCCTATCCATCTGGTGTTTCTAAGAGAAAGAAGAAAGGTAATGAGTTGGTGGGTGGGCAGCACTCCATACTCCTAGGGTTCTGGTCTAAAGAGGGTACTCTACTCTCGGGTATATGGAAGGCAGAGGTTCTACTAGGCTAGGAGTGGTAAGGGACTGTTCTACTAGAAGACATATGTAGAGTGAGGGTTTGAGATGACATAAAGTGAGTTCCTGTTCTAGGTGTAAGGTAAAGGCTCATGAACAAATCCCAATCCCACTGGCCATTCCCATGTTCGATTCCGATTCCCATCCCATGATTCCATCCTCCGGTTCAAAGGTAAGGGCTACATGTCCTGCTCACTACGTGATGTCCTTCCTTTCCTGTTCTACAGGGTGTTTGGTGTCCATCCATCAAAGGTAAGTGGTGATAATACTGTGTGTTCCCTACTGGTATTGATCTGGCCTTCCTGGTCAAAAGAAAGGGTGATTGGGAACTCGTACGCGATCTTCCACTAAGTAACTGGTTATTGGAACAAGTGCAATACATATGGGAAACATAAAATGGTGGGCTGTACTGCGATTGGTTAATAGTAAGATGAGGTGAGAACAACTGATAGCTCTTCGTGAATATGGTCATCATGGTTTTATCAATGAGAAATACTGCATCGAAGTTGCAGGATTCGAACCTACAGCGCTCTGTTGCACTAACCGGACACCTTGCACTATACACCTTGCGATACATATGTAAAAACGTCATTACTTTATTGTTGAACGTTGAATATAGAAGGGAAAGTTTTGGTAACATAGGTTACATCTCCAATCGAGGGCTATCTTAACCTCGTATCACTAGCTCTAAGGGCGTCCACCCCCCCTATAACTATGTCATGTTCTCAGGGCATTCATCTCTTCACAGCTCTCAGGGCGGGTAAATAATCCATCGCTTCCCACTAGACACTCTGTTAACCACTCCTTGGTGTAGGGGACTTCTTCAAGAGAAGGTTCATGACTCCAGGATTACGTTACCTGATTTTCTCACCTTAACATCGATGGATGGCTTCGTAGAGATAAAACAGGCCCTTTCTTTTATTACCCTCCCAACTATGTCACTTTTATTACCCTCCCAACTATCTAACTTTAGGTCGTGTATTTAGCCAAGTGCTTGTATTCGATCGTGACCAGAAAAGACATATTGTCATTGAACGGTGAGGGTAACTGCCCCATTACTCGCCTTACGGGTAGGTATGGGTATGGGACTACTAGGATCCCCTAGGCCTATATTTCCTTGTCTTCTTATTATGATCCGGTTAGTTCTGGCGAGACAGGTTTTTCTTGTATGCTGATTATAGCCCAGTTAGCTTTGGCGGGAAAGAGCAAATTATCCCAAAATTTCCCCGTAGGGAGAATGAGCCCTCTGCCGAGATGGAGAACTATCTCTTAAGGTGGGCTTATGATGCAGGTCCTTACTTATGTGATAATGGCTTAGTCTTTATCCATGTTTTCACGATGATGCATGTTTCTACAGATGCATGCTTCTACGATGATGCATGTCTTAACGATTCAGTTATTACATCATGCCTTCAGTGATTATCTTATCTCGCCCTTCTATGCCGGCCCCTCCTCATACAGTTTCACCTTCCATTCTTGCCAATCTCTATATTAGATACACATCAGGCAGGAACCTCAAGAAAAGACTATCCAAAATAACCTGTACTTAGTGAAATCAACAATATGAACCCTTCTATTTCTCTATGAATGAGAACCCTATTTCGATCTTCTAATGAACCCCAGCCAGATTGATCTATTATCAAAACAACAGGAACCAACCACATACATATTGGATCTCAGTCACTACCCTATTTGATCTCAGCAACAACCACATCTTTTCTATCAACAGGAACCACTAGAGAGAACCACTACACTTTTTACCCTATCAACATACATGTTTCATCTCAGCGACAGGAACAACCACTTAGCTTTGTTCACATCTATCACCCACTACTTACGAATGAATAAACTACGGAGAATCAGTAGGAATAAAAACCCTCGGGTGTCAAATCATCATTACATCATTATCCATGCCATTTGAACTTGGTCCCCTCACGTTATCCCAGGGGGATCACTACTAGAAGGCCAGGAAGGCCCCATAGCTACTTTTTTCACTTGTATCCTTCACCTACAAACCTAATGAGATACTCGACGTCCTATACTTTTTACTCACTCGGGGAAAATGTGCAATTCTCAACTTGTAGACGTCACTAATCACACCTAACATTGAACTCGGGTGCACTCACCTAGACTTAAAGAAATGATACCCTTGATCTAGCCCCCATAGTCACTTTGATTTCTCTATTCGAAACAGAAAGGAACTACTTAGCAATGAAAAAAAACCGGCCAAGAGGTCATCTTGTACCTATAGAAACTTGCAGCAAATACTAAACATCGTGTACCTAGGGGCACCCAAAAGGAATTTTATTTTAATTTCGTGTGTGTTTTTTTTGTCAAATTGTAATTATAAATTGTAATGTAAAAACTAGACACAAAATAACCACGAAAAAGTATCTAAAAGAATTCACTATCATACACAACAAGACATTGCTTAAACCCACTTATTCCAATTTTAGAATAGGCCAATAAAACATCTACCACCACAAAATAATATTTTTATTAATTTGATGTAATATATAAAGCTTTCACCTAAAATTCAATTCTTTAAAAAATCAATAATAAATGTAAACCCTTATAACAATTTTATTTTATATTATAAATTATTTTCTTTCCCATTAAAATATTAGTAGAAATATACCTTCATAATACTTTCACAATTATTTTTTACAAATATACCTTCATAATACTTTCAAAAATATTTTAGGCAAAAGATATTACAATATGATGGTAACACTATCAACCACTAAGTTGATTACACTGGCCAAAGAATAAAAAAATATTACAATGGCCAAAGCATAAAAATTTCATAATATTGAACTATAAAGTCTCATTTTTTTACTTAATTAAAAATTTCTTGTTTAGCAACAATGGACTTGTATTTAAAATCAATTATAAAAATATAATTAGCAAGAATTACAAGGTTTTATAAAGAATAATCTGATATAGTGAAGGAAGCCAATATTTTTTAGAGCACCAACTCTCGGAGACACAAATCCCCTTCTTTAGGGCACCAACCCTAGGAAGAACCAATTCCCTTGTCTTTAAGGCACCAAACCTAGGAAGCACCAACTCCCTTGTATTCAGGGTACCAACCCTAGGAAGCACCAAATCCCTTGTTTTCACACTTTAATTAATAAAGGATATGAATCCTTCCTTGCCCCTCCCTTCCACCCTCACTACATAAGTATCATAAATTCTTCTTTTTTGGACCTTGCTTCTATTTTTGGTCTTCTGATATGGATTGCATATACACTTATTCTTCATCGTTCTTTCTTGCTTATATAGTATTCCAACTCGTGTGAGCATTGAAGCATCATGTCCCCTTGTTTGCACCATTGCACATCTTCATTTAAATTAACAGTAACAACATTTTTCTTTTAATTTAGAATTAACATATTCTTCTATTATTATTCACACATTAACATGAAAACTTTTCAATTTAGTAAGAGGCATTTTCATCAATCGATCATAGGTATGGATCGATTTCTTTTAACTCGATCCCATGCTTTGTTATTTCATTCTTAAGATCATGTTATGTCCCTAGTTCTCCAACAAATCATATTTGAGTTTTTTGATTAGATTTCCAATGCATTGGATGTATTTGATCACTTAATATCAATCAAAACAGAATATAGATCATGTTTGGTTGAAATTTTCTTCCTGATAGAGGAAAAATTCTTCTTATGTATGTTAAAATTTGCACATACGGACTTTCAAGATCTCTATTCCATATGACCATAGGAGGTGACTAAGCGCTAAGCCAAATGACTTCTTAATCACTTATCAATATTGACGGCCGCATTTTATTTGCACGTTTGAGATGGACGATTATTGTTTACTTCGGGACTTTGACGTTTTGGGACTCATGCCTTTGTAGTCTTCCAATTATTCTGGACTAAATTCCGTCGAAGAGTGTATCAACACTCCCTTCTTGATAACCTTCACATTTCCATGATCTAGGACCATAGGCTTAGACAGAAAGCAACTCCTGCTCTTAGGGTATTTGATTATTCATGACTTTTGCCTTCGGAGCTTTGGGTAGTTTTCTTGGTAGAAGAAGTTGGATATCCCCGAAGGATGTAGTCCCGTAGTGACATATCTTGCTGATGTTATTGTTGATGTGGCACTAGATGAGTGGCTGCCACATGTCATCTTGATACATGACTTTCATATACCTAATGTTCCAACTATACCTTCACCCTTTTCACTAGTCGATTGGGCCATGTGTCATATTTGTTTCTGCCACATGTATTACTTCGTGGCTTCGGTACTTCATGGCTTCAATATTTTTTTCACTTTTATACCATCCTTCGATTATTTATGAAGTTTAAAATAGATCTACCACCGTAGATTTTCAATTGTCTTGATCCCATGGCCTTGGTTTATTACAAAACTTTGGGGTTACGAAGTTCTTGGATTATCTGATCTGCTTATCACTATAGTAGGTCAAGGACAAAGTTTACCACCTTCTTCCTTAGTGCACTCTGAATATTTTCACTCCATATCAACGGTTGATGTGATTTCCTATTCTTCCTCTAATCCAATGGTCAATGGGATTTTGTGACTTCGGTGCTTCACCCTTCGAGTAAAATTACTTATTTAGACTCCTTTTCACTGGAGTGGTCAACGTCGAAGTTAACCACCTTCTTTCCTTTAGTGTGATCTGGTGGTTCAACATTTCCATTCTAAATCAAATCTTGATATAATGACTGGGAAACCATCTGAAGCTCCTCCTTCATATATGATGGTTGAGATTTAATCCTTCCCAACCTTTGAATTCATGATGCAAACCCCCTCCTCTCTAATGGTTGTGCGACCTCCCGATATAGGATCTTCTCAATACTGAATCGAAAAAGTCTTTGATTCTCTACTGGAACCTTTAAGAAACAATAAATAGGTCTTTGCAAATTTCCACCCGCGTGCACAAGTGCTAAGTTCTAGTATGTTCCACATGATCATGCCTTGTGACCACACGCCTATTCGAAAAGGAATGTCACGATTTTGCGTATCAGGAATATGAGTCAACCCGACTCTCCGTCCTTCGAACTACCGAGTCTCGAAATTTTGACAAGGTCCTAGGGCATGCTAGATCCTCCCTTATCCTTCACCCATATTACCCTTCACTATGACCCGGGGCCAACTCTTCTGAGTGCGTCGGGATTTCATGTATCGTGAAATCCTGATGCAATTCACCTTTATTCTCCCGATACTCCGATACTCGAAATTGCGAAATATTTGGATCAGATCAATAGTCCACACTACCTCTCCAGCCAACAATTGCAATCAAATCTTGATTTCACGTTTCTCAAATTCTCACAACTCCGCCCTTTAACCTTGCCACTCTGGGAGTCAGCGAAATGTTGATCTCTTTCCACATGTCCCCTTTCTATGGACGATCCTGACGAATTCGAGATTTCACGTTTCGGGATTTCGTGAATTTCACTCTGCTTCCTCAAAATCTTTTGGATTAAGAAATTTCGATAAATCCTCATGGCTAACCAATGCGCTACTTCTCTGAGATCTAACAACCCAAAATGTTTCGTATCCTCCTAGACAAATCTTAATCCTTGATCTTCCTTCAACTACTTCAAATTTATGCACTACACCTTTAGATGCTTCAACTCTTCAAGACTTATAAAAATTTCTAAGTGTTTTCTCTCGAAGATTAAAACCACTACTCCTCATGAGATTTGTTATCTCTTTTTTTCCCCATAACATGGAATATTTCAAACGTTTCAAAGGCTACAGCCTTCGAAATTTCTCCTACGAGCCCTATAATGTTAGGTCTCGTTTGCATTTCTGAAAGCACTATCCCTCCTGAACTTTGTCAATGAAACTCGACCTTGGCCCTGCGCACACTTGCGCTCTACGTTCAATTTCATGCTATCTCTCATGATCTTTTCTATGGCTTGGACCTAAAAGTATCTCAACCTTCTTATTCTTCCTTAGAATAATTATGGTGCCCCTCCTTTTACACTTCCGCGCTCAACCTCCCCAGCTTATGAACTTGAAACAAGTTCTCTCAACATGCACTCATTGTGCTTTGACTAGCCTTCAATTGGTTGTATTGCAACACTTTGTCCGAGTGTTGCCCTGGTGCACTCCTTTCTCAGGTCTTCCTCCAGAGTGCTCAGCCACTCTGTAAGTGTCTTCTCCTCTGATACTTCTCTTCTCTCTGAACTTGAAAAAGAGTTCTTCTTGTGCACTCTTTTCACTCACTTGATTCTCACCTGGAAAATCTCTATAGAGTTCTTAGTGACTATGTCTCTCTATGATTTCTCTGCACTACTTCTCCTCTAAGGTATTTAGAAACCTTGAGGCTCCTCTCTTGAGTTTATGATTTCGCTGGTGTACCCTCCTGGCACGTTCTTCTTGAATTCAACACAGAAATTAGATGTGCACTCTTTTCACTGGCTCATGGAGTCTTTAACACTATGTCATGCAACTCCTTGTATTTAGCCATAAAGAACCTAGACTGAATTCAAAAAAACTCACAGAGAGTAAATTATGTCTAACCCTACATATGAAATCTAGCATGCATCTACAACATATATGAACATACACAGATATTATTCATTCAATTGCATAAATACACTCAGACAACTAATGTGCAGGAAAAACTATTGTTTTGTATTAATATAAGTGTTTATTTACAATTGTGCATAAGACTTCTCTATCACAGAGCCTCAATTCCTTTTCTTCCTCTCGCTACTCTATCACTATTATAATACTTCCTTCTCTTCTCTACTCTTAACTCTGGTCTCTTCTTTCTTTCTACAAGAGGGTTCCTCAAGATTATCCTCTCCACTTCCTAAATCCTATCACTGTCTAAGTTAAGACACCTTATCCTATGAATAATTACGTTAAACAAAGATTTAGACCTGACACATATCTATAGTTACTTACAATCAATTACTTTGATGAATCTATCCACACCTATCTAAAGGCAAGGCTTCGGCTTTTATCAATCTTACACATAAATTAATGTTTTGAATTCTGGAAATGAGAGGGTCGATGCCTATCCTTATCTTCATATGTGTGATGATGTGTTGACCTTTTGCTGCATTTTTCGAGGTGGAAACATGCTTCTACATCATACTCCACTATTGTGAAAAATTCATGAGCTCCTGCTCATGAGCTCTCCAGCTATATTGAAATCCACCTGGATCCCAAGATTTTTCTTAGAGCTGTCTACCTACTCCTCCCCCTTGTTGTTGTTGTTCCTTCTTGTTCTTCTTGCATACTACTCTATCTCTATTCTAACACTTCCTTCACTTCTCTACTCTTAACTCAGGTCTCTTCTTTGTTTCTACAAGAGGGCTCCTCGAGTTTATCTTCTCCACCACCTAAATGCCATCACCGTCTAATTTAAGACACCTTATCCTATGAAAAATTACATTGAACAAAGATCCAGACCTGACATGGATCTATACCTGCTTCCAATCAATTTATTTGATGAATCTAGCCACAAATGTCTAAAAGCATGGATTTGTCTTTTATCAACCTTACACATAAATTTACATAACTTAATGTTTCGAATTCTGGAAATGAGAGGGTCGATGCATCTCCTTATATTTAGATGTGTGTTGATGTGTTGATTTGTTGGCACATTTGTCGATTTGGAAATATGATCATGCATCACTTCACCTCAATCTAACGATCCTGGATTGTCCCTAACTAAGAATGAATGGCTCTTGTAACTCGATCATTTACAGAAGGATTTCTTCACTCACAGAAATTTGTCTCCTTTGTTATTTGAAATGTGTCATCTCTTCTAAGATTTGATTAATGTTCTTCCTTATGATATTTGGGTTTATAATGGATTCTTCTACACCTTGTTGACATCAATGAAAATATTGTACCATTATGTTCAACATTATCCCCCTTTGGCATTGATGGAAACCTTTCCTTTGATTTTTTTATTTTTATTTTTCTTTCTTATCAATTTCCTCCCCCTTTGACAACAATGACAGAGGGGATATTTCTTCACTCCGCCTATGGAAATTCTGCCCCTGACCACGTGCCCCTTTTCTTCTGATATGATTTTTATTGTTTTAATGAGGTATGTGAATTACTCCCAATTTCTGTCAAAGATTTTCAAAAGTACTCCTAGGAAAAGTTTTTTTGAATATGTCTGCAATTTGTTCTTTCGTGTCCACACAAACTATTTTAACCACTTTTTGGGTAACCTGATCTCTTAGGAAATGGTATTTAAATAGGATTTGTTATGTTTTAAAATGAATCACTGGATTTTTAGAGATACTTATGGCACTAGTGTTATCGCAATTATTAGTAATGGGATCATAATATATTATTTGTAAATATTCTAATGTTTGTTTCTTCCAAAGAATTTTTTTTTAGAAGGATGCAACAACAATGTATTATTCATCTATCATGGACAGTGATCTGTATGTTTTTTTCTTACTTGGCCACGCTACCAGACATTTTCCTAAAAAAAATTCTCATCCACTGATGTTTTCCTATCATCTATACTATCGTCCCAATCTACATCAATTTATGCATTTATATTGAAGTCTTTATCTTTTGGGTACCATAATCCAAGTTCTAAGTTGCCTTGAAGATATCTGAATATTCTCTTTACTTCTTTTAAGTGATTTTCTTTAGGTGTGGATTGAAATCTCCCCATGAGTCGTACAACCTACATGATGTCAGGTCTTGTTGTTGTTGAATAGAGAAGACTTCCAACCATTGATATGTACATCATTTGGCCCACTTTTGGTGAGTCGTCTTCTAAGATTAGTTTATGTCTAGTGACCATGGGAGTACTAATAGGTTTATTGTCTTCAATTTGGAGTTTTTTTATCATTTCCATGATATATTTGTCTTTCGAAATGAATATTCCTTTTTAAGTTTGAGTTACCTGTAAACCGAAGAAGAAGGACAGTTCTCATAGCATAGCCATTTCAATTTCTTCTTGAATTCTGGTTGAAAATTTTCTTCTTAGTATAGTAAGATTACTTCCAAATGTGATGTCATCTACATATACCACCACAAAAATCATTTTTTGATCCTCAATTTTGATGTATAAATTGTTTTTAGCAGTCCCTCTCTTATATCCTTGTTTTTGCATGTACTAATCAAGACTTCAAAACCATTCTTTGGGGGCTTGTTTAGGACCATACAGGGCCTTTTTTTATCTTTCACACATAGTCCTGATTTTCTGTTAACATGAATCCTTCTGGTTCCTCAACACAAAATTCTTGTTCTATTTTTTCATTAAGGAATGATGACTTGACATCCATCTGATACATTTTGAAATTTTTGAAGCATGCAAATTCCATGAACATTTAGATGGCCTCAAGTCTTTCTACTGGAGCAAAAGTATCTTCAAAATCAATATCTTCCACTTGGGAATTTATTTTGCAAACTAATATGGATTTTTTATTTATAATATCCCCACTTTCATTTAGTTTTTTCTTGAAGATCTACTTGGTTCCTACCACATTCTTGTCCCTGGGTATTGGAACTGGTTCCCATATCTGGTTCTTCTCTACTTGGTCCAGTTCTTCATCCATTGCTTTTATCCAATTCTTACTTTTTTTGGCTTCTTTAAATGACTTAGGTTCTATCAGGGATAACATTGTTTTTTCTAAGTCAAATGTGAGTTTCCTTCTTGTTTCCACTCCTGCATTTTTATCTCCAATAATCTGACTTTAAGGGTGATTCTTTTGAACTCTTTTTGATAGATCTTTTGGAAAGGGTGTTTCTTCATTGTCTTCTTTATCAGCATACATTTTTTTTTCCCTATGTTTCATTATCATCATCTTCTTGCTAAGATTCTACATCATCATCTTCTTGCTGATATTTTTTATCAATTTTTCATATGTCTCAGGATATGCTCTTCTTTAGCTTTATATCATCTATATTTACGTTTTCACTTTCCACTATATTTAGTAGTATAATGTTATAACATATGTATGCTTTATTATTAGGTGAATACCCTAAAAATATACCATTATCATATCTTGGATCAAACTTCGCTAAATTATCTTCATCACTCTTAATGTAACATTTACTTCAAAAATTCTAAAGTGTTTTACAGATGTTGGCCTGCCAAACCATAGTTCATAAGGAGTTTTGTCATGGTTGGGTCTCAACTAAGTATGTGGATTGTTGTGTAGATTGCATCTCTACAGAATTTTTCTAGAATATTGGATTCATTTAGCATGGTTATTGCAACTTATTGAACTGCTATATGTTTTTTCTTTCTACCACTCCATTCTATTGAGGAGTCCTAGGAGCTGAAAATTGTCTTTTGATACCATGATTTTCACATAATTGAATGAACTCTTTAGAGGTGAATTATCCTCCATTATATGATCTTAGACATTTACTTTTGAGATCTGTTTCATTCTCTACAAGGGCTCTGCATGTTTTAAACTTCGCAAAGGCTTCTAATTTTTCTTTTATAAAGTATACCCAGGTAAATCTTATGTAATCATAAATGATTAAGATAAAATAATGTCCACCATAAGTAATTTTAGTTCTGGTAGGTCCACGTACATCTGTTTGAATAATTTCTGATTGTTTTAGTGTGGAATGTACTTTTGTTTTGAACCTAACTCTTGTTTGCTTCCCTATTTGACAATGTTTACAAATAGAATTTGAAGGATTTGTTATCTTTTGTAGATCCCTTACTGCCTCCTTCTTATTGGATTTTATTAAGTTTTTAAATATTATATGTCCCAACCTTATATTTCATAGCCAACTTTGATCTTCTTGACCTAAACAACATTTTTCTTCTCCTTCCATGTTAAGGATGTACACATTGCTAGATGTTCTTGGAGCAACTACCACTAGCTTCCCTTTATCTTCTCCTCTTATCTCACATTTATGAGAATCAAAGGTAATTATGTGACCTTGATCACATGTTTGACTTACACTTATGAGATTAGGCTTAAGATTTTATACTAAAATTACATTTTCGGCTTTGGCCATGTTATTCCCAGTTTGCAAGTATTTTGGCTGACACATTATCTCCAAAGGTGACTTATTTTTCGTTCTTCATTAACTTGAGAAGTTTTCTTTGATATTCATTCACGTGTTTAGAACATCCATTGTTCATATACCACTGGCATCCTTTGTTTTTGGAATACAGGTCTACTTTACACTCTGTTTGCTCTACTTTCTTTGTCTTCTCTACTTTTTAATTGTTGGGAATATTTATCTCTTTGACATACTTTGAAAATATACATTCTCTATATTCATGTACATAGTTTTCACATTTCAGGAATTCCATATTGTAATCTTGTAATGGAGAGAAAAAATTATAGTTTCCATAATTTTTACATTTGAGGCATTCCATATTGTAATCTTGTAATGGAGAGAAAAGATTAAAGTTTCTTTTATTTTTATTGAACTTCTTACTTCTTTGGACATTTTTTGGATTGTTCCTTCTATTGGATTTACAATGTATTGCTTTGTGTCCAAAATTATTGCAGGAATAGAAATATCTAAGGAATATATATTGATATATGTTAGAGGGATTTCTTATGGAGACTGTATTCTTCTTGTTATCTTTTTCTTTAGTAGGGGATGTTGATTTAATATTATTTGGGACAGTCTCCAATGGAATCATCCTTTCCTTATTATCCTCTCTTCTTAAGGGGATTTTAAGACCATATTCATAACTAATTGGTCTTTTTACATATCCTTCTGATGTAGAAGTTGATTATTGAGTGTATCCCAAACCAATATTGTTATTTGGTGACATTTGACTACTGAGAATTTCATCCAAGATCTTTGAACTATTTTCAAATTTTGATCCCTTGTTTTCTTTTTCAAGTTCACCTTTTAGCAGCTCAATATCAACTTCTAGCTTCTCACATACCTTTTTTTCTATAATTGAGTTGTTTTAAAATGAATTCTTCAATTATTTTAGCTTCCAGGAGCTGGGACTTCAAATCAATGATGATCTGCTCTGATTCTTTGATAGTTCTTGATGCATCTATTTCTCTTGATTGATGTGATTCTTCAAATTCTTGAAGTTGTTCCCTAAGTAGCTCGTTTTTATTTTTATAATTTCTTAGTTCCTCTAGAGAACTAATCAGTTCAACTTCTATATCTACTTCACCTTCACATTCAAATTTCTCTTCATTATCTATATTATTATTTTGACTATTTATTCCAATAAATAAAAGTTCTGAACCTTCATCTTCACTTATGTATGAAGAGATAATTTCTTCTTTGGGGTAGAAGTTTTTATTTTTCTTATAAAATTTATTCTGGTTGTGGGCTTCTTCATCATCATTATCCTCTTGCTTGGGATAGGGACATTTGTTAGCAAAGTGTTTGATTCCTCCATAGTTGAAACATTTGAAGGGTAAATTTCCTTTATATCTTCCAAATCCTTTATGGAGTTTCTTTATAATGTTGGATTCTTCTACATTTGATATGTATGACTTATCTGTATTAGACATATTTTCTTGTTTCTTCTTTTATTAATATGACTTAAAGTTCATTTCTCCTTTTGATGTTTTATTTGTTCCCTATTCTCATCACATATGCTGTAAAAATTTCATGAAGTTGATCTACTGTGAGTTTGCCAATTTCTGGTCTATCTTGAATTGTGGAAATATTGGCATCATATATCATAGGTAATGACCTTAAGATATTTTGTACTATAGGTTTATTAGTAAGTTCTTCTCATGTTTCTCCGATTGAGTTGACTACTTCATATACCCTATGAAAGTATTCAACAATGTTCTTTTCTTCTTTCATCTTCAAATTTTCAAGCCGAACTCTATAGGTTTATAGTTTGGCTTCCTCAAACTTTCTATCTCCTTCATACACAACCTCCAATTTGTACCAGATTTCCTTAGTTGACTTACAATGCATTACCTTCACACATATAGAATTTTTCAATCCTCCTAGAATGGCATTAAATTCTCTTGGGTTTTCATTGCAAATATTATTTCCTGCAGTATCTATGGGTGGAGTAGCTAGTGTTGTGTAACCATCTACGATAGATTTCCAAAAAACAAAACCAAGATCGAACATGTAGCTTTTCATTCTTATTTTTCAGAGAGAATAACCGTCTCCATTAAACAATGGTGATTTTTTTCAGGGCATTCCCTCTTTCTGATCCATTTCTTTCAGGATCTACCTTCCAGATATTAGACTGTGTTGAAGGCACTGGCTTTGATTCCAATTGTTAGAAATACTGAGAGGGGGGGTGAATCAGTATTACCTTTTCAAACAATTAGCAGTTACTTTATTATTTTATTAATCACCATAATAGATCAACAATAGATTTGTATTTAAAATCAGTTATATAAATATAATTAACATGAATTATAAGGTTTTATAAAAAATAGTCTGAGATAGTGAATGACACCAATCGTTTTTACAGAACCAAATCTTGGAGACACAAATCCCCTTCTTTGGGGAACCAACCCTAGGAAGAACCAACTCTCTTGTCTTTAGGGAACCAACCGTAGGAAGCACCAACTCACCTATCATCAAGGAGCCGACCATAGGAAGAACCAACTCCCTTGTTTTCACACTTTACTTAGTAAATGATATGAATCCTTCCTTGCTCCTCCCTTCCACCCTCACTGCATAAGTATCATCAGTTCTTCGTCTTTGGACTCTACTTATGATTTTGGTATTCTAATATGGACTACATAAACTCTTCTTCTTCGTCATTCTTTCTTTCTTATATAGTCTTCCAAGTGGTGTGAGCGTTGAAGCATTGTGTCCCTTTGTTTGGACCATTATACCTCTTCATTTAAATTAACAGTAATAACATTTGTCTTCTAATTTAGAATTTATATCTTCCTTTATTATTGTTCACACATTAATGTGCAATATTTTCAATTTAGTAAGAGGGAATTTCATAAATTAAACATAGGTATTGATCTATTTATTTTAACTCGATCCCTTGCCTTTTTATTTCATTCTTAAGATTTTGTTGCATCCTGAGTTCTCCAATCGATCATATTTGATATTTTCGATTAGCTTTCCAATGCATTGGATGTATTTGATCACTTAATACCAATCATGACATAATCCAGATCCTCTCTGGTTCAAAGTTTCTTCCTGACAGAGGAAAACGTATTCCTCTATATGTTAAAATTCACACAGATGCACTTTCAGTACCTCTATTCCATATGACCATACCTGATGACTAAGCACTAAGACAAACAATTGATTAATCACTTATCAATATTACCGGTCGCATTTTATTTGCATGTTTGATATGAATGATTCTCGTTTACTTTGAGAGTTCGGTGTTTTGGGATTTAGGCCTTTGTTGTCTTCCAATTATTTCGGTGTAAATTTCGTTGAAGGGTGTATCAACACTCCATGCTTGATAAGCTTCACATGTCCAGGAGCTAGGATAGTAGACTTAGGGATGCATGGACATTGTTGTCAAAGAACGCGGAGGGGGACCTATCAATGTCTAGGAGTCTGTATGGAATCTCAATGCTGGCAGTTGCCGTAGACATTTTGAATTACACCTTAACTCAATGCTGAAAAAATCCTTTGAGGTAGGATTGAGTGATCGCGAGCGAAGTGGGAGTTTCCAATCTGGATCTGGAATGCGACTGCACTAGGATAATTGTCGGGATAACTTTTGATGTAGACAAGTAGTCAGTGGGAACCCTAAGAGCCTTTTGAGATAAATAAGGCTTTTGTATTCCCAAATGAGGCTGGCCATAAGGTAGATAGCTGCAAGTTAGATAGTTGCAAGTTAGATGGCTACAAGTTAGTAGGAGATTTAAGCGTTTTCAGTTTTTGTTGATTATAGTTGTAGCCATTTTCACTTATGAATATAATAGAGGAAAATTGACCCAATGCATGGTGTGGAGATTGTATTGTAATTCTTTGTTATTATTCTTTCATGAATGAATGAATGAATTTTGTGATGAATCGATGGAACTTTGAATGTTAGGATAAGCTTAAATTATTTCTTTTTTGTTGAAGTGGTGCAAGGTATGCACACAGAATGCAAGAGGTGAGTTAATGGGATCTATTTTGATTCCGAAGCTCATAAGAGATAACATGAAACTTTCCCTTTGTAAAGAGTGCAAAGAGACTCGTGCAAGGCGTGCACAGTTGTCCACAAGAATTTGAAACTTGCGTAAAGATCTGGTGCAAGTAGTGCACAGATCCAAGATTCGA
>JASDQU010435915.1:36858-62130 GCA_032191745.1 Picea mariana
TTGTTGTCGAGGATTTCAGAATAAAGTTTGCAATTTGTTTCACTTGCTTGAAATGAAGAAGATACTCTTAAACCATTTAAGATTGTTGGGTCCCCAATTAACACAGAGAGATCATGACATATGCAATAGAGAAATAAGATAACAACAAACACACATGACATAGTATTTATGCAAGTGAAACCATTTACACGGAAACATCCATGCGGTAAGGTATCATACTTCATAATGCTCAAACAATCAGATTTACTAGTAGGCCAGTCTGGCTCACACCCTTATGCCCTCTTGGGGCTAACCACTTTGACAATTTGCCTCTTGAGGCTACAAAAATATATAGCAGATCCTTGATAGTTACACAAACATACTATATTAATGGAAAAAACTATCGTATCCTATTTTTTTTTGTTTATAGGTTCAACAACATTCTAACTTAGGATGAATTGTTGTTACATCCGACCCAATATATAGTTGCATTAACTACTCGAACCACTACTTCCCTATTTCATTAGTAAATTGTTGACACTGTTCCAACAATCTCCACCTTGACAACAATTTACCCGATACCTTGCCCTAGTTTGTTCATCACCTTTGTTGCAAGCCAAGAGAAGCCAAACACCACCACAACTTATCTAACAATATTGATTTCGTCAACATGTTTGCACAATTTTCTCAAGTATGGACCACTCCGCCTCCATCAATAACCTGTCCAGCAAAATGATGCATTGTCCCATTTTGATACACTGGACTGTTAGTCAAATGCACAACACTTTGACTACCAAAGAAAACCTTATCCTGCACTTGTACAAACTTACCCAATAGATCATTGCATTCATGCGAGACATAAATTGAGGTGGATCTCCTTTTGTCCAAATCTCCTACAAGATCTAAATCAATCATAACCACATACTAAATCATTGCAACCACTTTCAATGATACTTGTGCTTCTAAAAATACTAAAGCACCTGTTTCATTGCTTTACCTGGATTTGCCATGTATCCACTGACAACACCAAATGCATGTGAAATATCTGGCCATTTCATTGTATACGTAAAACTTCCTACTGTACTGGCATACAATATAAGAGAAAAAAACCTTTTCTTCCTTATAACCAAAACATAAACTTGAAGACAACCTTCAATGGAAAACTAAAGGGATATCTACATATTTCACAATGTTCATATTTAACTCCATTAGTATATTCTCTATAGAATTTTGTTGTGATAACCACAACTTACTATTTTTCCCGTCTCTGTGTACTTCAATGCCCGAGATTTGTTTTCCTACTCCTATATCCTTCATTTGAAACATCCTGGTCAACTGAGCCTTTAACTTGCTGATCTCAACCATGCTTTGGCTTGCAACAAGCACATAAAGATAATGAATGTACCATAAACACAATGGTCATACTCACTTATGGTAATATTCCTTGAGATGCCTTGTAATCTCCACCTCGAACCTTGCATTCAAAACCTTGACCAAATCTTGCCAAGTTGGGCCAAGTGAACTTTTGTCGCTCACCTACAGATATCTTACGATGTAGACTCAATGCTCCACCTTGACATAACACTCCCTTGACCCAATTTGGCCAAGTCATCCAAGCAAGCCTTCACCGCTCACCTTTGGGCCCATTTACAATGGAGTTCACCAAGCCTTCAAAGGCTTCATTTCATGGAATCCATAGGCACCATACCACAAGCTACCAAAACCATCTCACATTCCCTCTCTATCACCTAGGTCTACGTCTAGACGTTACCGATGATTTACCAGGGTACGCATGCCTAACTAGGTATTACAGATGTATGCCCATTTACATGCAATAAATAATTCTAAAACTCCAAAGTAAACAATTTTTTTGTTGTTGTTATCCTCACAATTATGCTGCCATCCTCTGGCCTTGCATGGTCCAACGTTCGCTCCATGTTTGTGTTCTTCGTCCATGAGAAGCTTTTCCATTGCCTTGAATCTAATCGATTCTATCAACACTCCACTTTACACATGTTTCCTCTTTCACAATTGTTGGTCAACACCATGCACCAGTGAATGCTAGCAACGAAGATCCACGACCTTCTTGCAATTACCTAAAACTGTCACTTTCTGTCTGAGGTTCCCAATGGGATTACCGTTTCCTGCCACTGTTTACTTCTGCATAACAAGCACCTTGAGATTCTGCTTGGCTCGATTTTTCATCACCATCGTTAACATCAAATCTACTGGTGTTGGTTCTGGTCCGGATATCCTCCTGGAGGAGCTGTCATTCTCCAGCGATGTCCACGGCCAAAAAACATGGAATCCCTCTGATCTTAGCGTGGGATAAATAATACCTCAGGCAGTGGCAGCGATCTCTTCCCTTGGCTCACGCACCCTCTCTACAATGTTTTGGTGAAATACAAAGCTAAAAAATCAAGGAGGAAAGTAGGCGATGATGGCAATTATCGAGATTTTGAAGGCTGCAAGTTGGGTGTGCTAGGGGAAAAAATTGTCTCTTGTGCGAGCCTCGATGCCACCTATCGGAGTGTATGAGAACACCCTACTCCAATCTCATCTTCTTAAATGAGCAATTGAAGACATTATGGAATTATATCCAATGGGATGAGAGTTACTTGAGAGAGATGCATGTGTCAGAGTAACGTAATTACATCCTCTTTGATTAGTTTGTTTTTCTAACTTCTTAGGTTACAAATAGTTAGTCATTTATATTATTGTAACTCCATTACAACTAATATTTTTAAAGAAATATAGAAGACAGATTGATGGATGGTGTTGTAGGTGGCATTAATTCTGCAATTCATTTTGTGTAATTCTGCATTGTTGTTGTAGCAACAGTCAGATTCAAGTTCTTTCTTTTTCCTTTGAACAACAAATTGGTATCAGAGAAAGTTAGAACCCTACATAAGCAAGATTCAATATCTTGCAAGGGGAAAACACTGAAAAAGCAAGAAGAATCGCTAAGAAGGGTTGTCACTGGTGTCGATGATAAAGACAAGGTTATCAGTCTTAAAAGAGGGCCGTCGTCGTTGTAAGTTTTATTTAATGAGGAACTGTGTGAGAACACCCTACTACGATCTCATCTTATTAAATGAGCCATTGAAGACATTATGGAATTATATCCAATGGGATGAGAGTTTCTTAAGAGAGGTGCATGTGTTAATGTAATTACACTCTCTAATTAGTTTATTTTTCTAACTTCTTTGATTATAGTTAGTTAGTAATTTATATCATTGTAACTCCATTACAACTAGTATTTTTATCTAGATATAGAAGACAAATTGATGGTGTTGCGGGTGGCATTAATTCTGCAATTCATTTTGGGTAATTCTGCATTATCATTGTGGCTATAACAATAGTCAGATTCAAGTTCTTGCTTTTGCCTTTGAGCAACAAATTGGTATCAGAGCAAGTTAGAACCCTACGGAAACAAGATCTAGTATCTTGCATGGAGAAAACACTGAAAAACCAAGAAGAATCACTAAGAAGGGCTATCACTGGTGTGGAGCGATAAAGACAAGGTTATCGGTCTTAAAAGAGGGTCGTCATCATCATAAGTTTTATTTAATCTGGGTGAAGGGGGAGGAGAATGTAACACCCCATTTTTAAACTCCTGATTATATGTAATTAATTATAGCTAATGATTGCCATGTCATGGTTTATAAACATTGTAAATTGTATTAATGTTTAATGGAAAATGTCACACAATTGATTGTTGATTAAGCCTCGAGTACTGACCATGATACCATGAGAGGGACTAGTGAGGGGGCAGGAAAGGGGATTCATGTGCAAAAGATCCCAACCCACCCCGATGAATGATATGGACGAAATAATGATAATTCCTCTAACTTGCAACTGAAGCAAATTAATTAATGAGAGGGGTTGGTAGTTGAACAACCAACAACCCCTAATGAATACAGGTATGGAGAAAGTACCACCTTGTTTTCTGGATTGACTTGATTTCTTTTGACAGAAGAAAGGATTGTAGGGGTGCATGCAAAGGAAGGCACGAGAGGATGCAGGAGAGGTTAGCAGTTTGGATTGGAGAGAGGGGAGAGTTCTGGTCTCAAGAAAAGGAACGACATGCAAAGAAAAATGTGTGCTTGCGAGAGAAGCAACACACTAATGTAGAAGAGACACATTGTCCAGACATCAAGGAAAGGGAGCAGAGGAAGCTCCAGTATGCAGACCTAAGTGAAAGAAGAACTGGGAAGCATGCCCAAGACATGAATGGTCATGTTGGACCAAAGAAGAGCCAAAATCCAGACTAGAGCAAAAGAGGGTCACAGGCTTGATGCTTGTTGGAAAGAAATCGACACTAGAAGGGGAGGGCATTGAAGGATAATGCAGCTATGAAGGGAATCCCTTGTGTAGAGGAAATCCAACTGGGAAGGCATCTAATAAAGCTCATGGAGGTCCTGAAATCAGAGGGAAAGAAGGGAAAATTTTGTCATTCTTAGTGGAGTAGAGGAGAATAACCTCCCTAATCCATTCTTTGACTGGTTGAGTCAGTGTAAGATTCCCCTGGTGGTATCATGGCCTGGAACGAGGGTGGCTTGATGCCAAAGTGACTGAGTAGCAGATCCTATGGTTGGGTGAAAAATCACTCACTCGTAGTCAGTTGGTTAGTTAATTTCATCATAGAACAGATAAATGTTTCACCTGTAATATTTCTTGAATGTGTGATAATGATTATGGACTATATCTTATTTGTGTAATGGCTTAGACATGAATGAATGCCATCTTTTCCCTGTTTGTATTCCTTGTCATCTATTGCCTCTTGTGATGGATGATAACTGAAGAAGATTTGCTTGGATATGTGGCTAACAATTATATTGTTTATGCTAGATTTCCCTGGTTATTTAACACATGGGGACATGCCTAAAGAGAGATTTCTAACATAAATAATTAAACACAGAAGAATAAGAAAGGGAAGCTTGGGATTTTCCCTGTAGGTTTGGACCTCCCATACAGGTCCTTAATCTCTATGGAACTTGAGCTTATTGAAAATGATGTTGTGGGGAAGTGTCGACTCTCCCAGAGAGTTAAGGGTTTGAGGTCTATGCTCAACCTTACGTAATAAGCCTTTCTATTCTAAGTGTAGAAATGATACCGAGATTTTGGAAAAAGAGGCAGAGCCCTCAGTTAACTGGTTGATTGGATCCTCGGAGCACCAAGAGATTTATGTTGTAAATCTTGTGAAATCTTGATATCCTGGTACACAATGGGACAAGGTTTCACCGTCGAGGTTCTGCGGTTTAACGTTATCAGTTGAAAACCATGTGTAAGTCGGGAGAACCCCTAGTCGTTGGATCTATGGTTGGATAGATCTCCATCGTTGATCTTTGCATTTAGAGGTTAACTAAACCTCAAACTATCGGGGAGTGTTTGCGAGGAGTTTCTAAGGAGTTTCTGTCACGTGTCGATGATGTCAGAGTGACATCAGATTACATCATCAAATCAATGTGAAGTGGAAAAGTGTCAGCCCTTGATTGGATAAGCCTCATGTTCAGTGATGATGTGTCATGTAATGGTTGGTCTGTGTATCAAGTGGATATTCTACCACGTGTCAAGGTAATTCATAGTTTTTGAGTAGCGATTTGTATCGAGTCATGGGTGACACATGTCAAGACAGGTGGTATGTGGTGATAAGACCACATGTTCGAGGTGCTATCTAGGCTACCAGATCGAGCGTTCGATGCTTAAGTGTGTAAGGAATGTTAGTGGGTTGGAATCTCGGTAGCCATGTGTCGCTTGTGGTCAAGCCCGATGGCAGGGTATAGCGGGGTCGTGTGTCCTGGGTGCCAGCTCAGACACCGGACCGAGTGCTTAAGGTTGGAATAAGTATTGGTTTACCTGGGGGACGATATCCCGGTACCCCAGTGGCACGATATTTTGGTGGGTCGGTACCCTGGTGGGTTGGCACCTCAGTGGTTCGATACCCTAGAATATCATATACTGGAAGAATGTGTGAAGTGGTCGACAGTGGAAGGGTCTTGGGTTCGTGAGCCGAGGGCCTGGTGGGATAGGTGGAAGGCGCCATGGTGGCAGCCACGTCCATGCCATATGTGCAACGTGAAATTGGTACAGGTGACGGGGAGCCACGCAGATGCCATGTGGCGATGTGGTGGTCTTGGCCAATGAAGGCCCATAAACTTAGAAGGTTGTAACTTTTGATCTAGAGCTCAATTTTGAGCATGGTTATAGTCATTGGAAATATATCGACGAGAAAAATCCATCCCTCAGATTCATTTAGAGAAAATAATTGGAGTAAATAGAAGGAAATTTTGATACCCCGCTAGCCTAAGGAGAGGTTAGGGCATTGGGCGTGTTGCAAAGTGGTATCAAAGCAGAGTTTTAAACAATAGGCATGGATGGGCTAAAGATCAGTCATAGGATTGGTATATTAGGGCTAGGGTGAGCCTGTTGGAAAGTGTTTTATGCCTTAAAATTTTTGTTTATTATCTGCAGAGCTCCTTGAGAAGAAGGACTACATATTGAAAGTTTGTTTTAGAATCTCTTACAGTAGAAAATTCTGGCTTTTTCCTTAATAAATCCAACAAAAAATTTAATCATGTTGAATTGCATTAGAAGAATTATATTGTTGCTTTGTTGGAATTATAACTACTCCTAGAGGAGTGGGAATATGCTGATAGGATTTCATGGTAGGACCTGAATGTGAATGACAGTAATGGAAAAACCATGTTATAGGGTTGCATAAGTCCAGAGAATGAATGAATTGGGTTTTTGTAATGCTGCCTATAAGTGTGGGTTGATGGAGTCCCTGACAATCATAATTGTTGCTTAAATAAAAGACTACGCCCTGCATGTAGAATTCCTCATGTTTAGAGAATTGATGGGACATTTTGGTTGGTGATGACCTGATATCAGTTGAAAAGTTAGCAACATGAATAAAATGTTGATGCATATAACCTTATGAATATAAGGTAAAAGAATTAATGAGACGTTGATCTAAAAGTCTGGTAAAGGAAGTGCTTGGTCGTTCCTAGAATACCACTAGATCAAATAACATCTAGAGAGGGATGATAGCCATATGAGATTCCCTTGGTAAAGGTCCGTTGACCAAGAATAGTCTGAGGTGTGAAGAGAGATAGGAATTGGCATCTTATTTCCTTGAGTTATTATGTAATTACCTATTTGTATTTTATGATTTTGGGATGCTTTTATAGCAGATGAACAAGAGTGATCTCTTGCTGGTTGTTGCCATGTAAAGAGGGAATATAATCCCTATGAGACTTGTCATATGAATGGCTGTAGGATCTCAGGGATAATTGATATTAAATTTTAAACTACCAATGTGTATGAATGACATGGAAAACATGCAAGCAGTGAACTTGCATGCCTATATCCATATATGGATATATGTATATACTTAAAGGCATGGTATGATTGCCCGAGTAAGTGAGTTGTGAGGCGATATTGTACTTGCTAGGATTGGATAATGCTATGGATACATAGCTGAATCTATTTTGAATAGTTTATTTGATTTGTTGGAATACTCTCTCGAGGAGGTTCTACTCCATTCCTCGGAAAGAGCTAGTGTAAATTGCTGAAAGAATAACTAAGTGAGAACGCTTTGATGTTATGAATAGAAGGCAATAGGATTTTTCCTTTGAGAATTGTATGTAAATGATTATGAGAGATCATGAGTTGGAGGATTATAATTAAATGTGCATGTAAATTCATAAAGTGTGTTAGTGGTAGACACACACATTATGTTGATGCATGAGGTTAAGTGCATGAAAGCACATTGTGAATGTAAGATGCTAGAATAAACATACATGTTTGAATGTATAATCTGAATGCATAATAAGGAGGCATGTCCGTATTCTTTAGGAAGAATTGGGTAAGTAACTGAAATGATGAAGTTGATGCTAACTCACGGGTTGAGATCATTTCAGGTGGTGGTGGATATGCAACAAGGAAGTTGCATGATGAGACAATTCCATGCAGAGGAACCGTGTGGAGACTTTGTCAGGAGAATAAAGCCATTAACAACTACAAGAAAATTAGGTAGTGGGATGCAAAGCCTATTTGTATAAGAATCCTTTATTACATTTTGAAAAGCTAATGCATGAAAGGTCAATATGAACTTCACTGAAACTGCTCAAGGAGTGGAGCAGGAAGATCCCAAAAGGGATAGATTGCATAAACAAAGAAGGAAAAAAGGAGGAACACTTTTCTCACTCTAAAAATATGATTTGCTTAGCATAGTTGTATGCTTTAAAAGAACAATTGTGAAAGCAAAGGAAAAAGAAATTAACAAATATGTTTAAATAAATTATCTTGGTTAAGCCATGTCATGCAAAGGCAACAAAGCCTTGGAAATAGTTCAGTTAAGTTGAAAGTTCCAAATTGTGTAAAGGAGTTGGAAAAAGGGAAAATCCCTTGACTCATTGGTTGTTGTTTATTATGTTTCTCTGGGATGTGAAAACTGAAATGTTGTTATGTGTAAATGTTTAAGGCATGATAATGTTGATGGTTGTAGCATACCAAAACAACTGAAATATTTTTCTAATTACACTCTCTGATTAGTTTATTTTTCTAACTTCTTCGGTTACAATTAGTTAGTAATTTATATCATTGTAACTCCATTACAACTAATATTTTTATCTAGATATAGAAGACAAATTGATGGTGTTGCGGGTGGCATTAATTCTGCAATTCATTTTGGGTAATTCTGCATTATCATTGTGACTATAACAACAGTCAGATTCAAGTTCATTCTTTTGCCTTTGAACAAAAAATTGGTACCAGAGCAAGTTAGAGCCCTACGGAAATAAGATCTAGTATCTTGCATGGAGAAAACACTGAAAAACCAAGAAGAATCGCTAAGAAGGGCTATCACTGGTGTGGAGCGATAAAGACAAGGTTATCGGTCTTAAAAGAGGGTCATCATCATCATAAGTTTTATTTAATCTGGTTGAAGGGGGAGGAGAATGCAACACCCCATTTTTAAACTCCTGATTATATGTAATTAATTATAGCTAATGATTGCCATGTCATGGTTTATAAACATTGTAAATTGTATTAATGTTTAATGGAAAATGTCACACAATTGACTGTTAATGAAGCCTCGAGTACTAACCATGATACCATGAGAGGGACTAGTGAGGGGGCAGGAAAGGGGATTCATGTGCAAAAGATCCCAACCCACCCCGATGAATGATGTGGACGAAATAATGATAATTCCTCTAACTTGCAATTGAAGCAAATCAATTAATGAGAGGGGTTGGCAGTTGAACAACCAACAACCCCTAATGAATACAGGTATGGAGAAAGTACCACCTTGTTTTCTGGATTGACTTGATTTCTTTTGACAGAAGAAAGGATTGTAGGGGTGCATACAAAGGAAGGCACAAGAGGATGCAGGAGAGGTTAGCAGTTTGGATTGGAGAGAGGGGAGAGTTCTGGTCTCAAGAAAAGGAACGACATGCAAAGAAAATTGCGTGCTTGCGAGAGAAGCAACACACTAATGTAGAAGAGACACATTGTCTAGACATCAAGGAAAGGGAGCAGAGGAAGCTCCAGTATGCAGACCTTAGCAAAAGAAGAACTGGGAAGCATGCCCAAGACATGAATGGTCATGTTGGAGCAAAGAAGAGCCAAAATCCAGACTGGAGCAAAAGAGGGTCACAGACTTGATGCTTGTTGGAAAGAAATCGACACTATAAGGAGAGGGCATTGAAGGACAATGCAACTGTGAAGGGAATCCCTTGTGTAGAGGAAATTCAACTGGGAAGGCATCTAATAAACCTCATGGAGGTCCTGAACTCAGAGGGAAAGAAGGGAAAATTTTGTCGTTCCCAGTGCAGTGGAGGAGAATAACCTCCCTAATCCATTCTTTGATTGGTTGAGTCAGTGTAAGATTCCCCTGGTGGTATCATGGCCTGGAACGAGGGTGGCTTGATGCCAAAGTGACCGAGTAGCAGATCCTATGGTTGGGTGAAAAATCACTCACCCATAGTCAGTTGGTTAGTTAATTTCATCATAGAACAGATAAATGTTTCACTTATAATATTTCCTGAATGTATGATAATGATTATGGACTATATCGTATTTGTGTAATGGCTTAGACATGAATGAATGCCATCTTTTTCCTATTTGTATTCCTTGTCATCTATTGCCTCTTGTGATGGATGATAACTGAATAAGATTTGCTTGGATCCGTGGCTAACAATTATATTGTTTATGCTAGATTTCCCCGGTTATTTAACCCATGGGGACATGCCTAAAGAGAGATTTCTAACATAAATAATTAAACACAAAAGAATAAGAAAGGGAAGCTTGGGATTTCCCCTGTAGGTTTGGACCTCCCATACAGGTCCTTAGTCTCTATGGAACTTGAGCGTATTGAAAATGATGTTGTGGGGAAGTGTCGACTCTCCCAGAGAGTTAAGGGTTTGAGGTCTATGCTCAACCTTACGTAATAGGCCTTTCTATTCTAAGTGTAGAACTGATACCGAGATTTTGGAAAAAGAGGCAGAGCCCTCAGTTAACTGGGTGATTGGATCCTCAGAAAATCGAGAGATTTATGTTGTAAATCTTGTGAAATCGCGATATCCTGGTACACGGTAGGACAAGGTTTCACCGTCGAGGTTCTGCGATTTAATGTTATCAGTTGAAAACCATGTGTAAGTCAGGAGAACCCCTAGTCGTTGGATATAAGGTTGGATAGATCTCCATCGTTGATCTTTGTCTTTAGAGGTTAACTAGACCTCAAACTATCGGGGAGTGTTTACGAGGAGTTTCTAAGGAGTTTCTGTCAAGTGTCGATGATGTCAGAGTGACATCAGATTATATCATCAAATCAATGTGAAGTGGAAAAGTGTCAGCCCTTGATTGGATAAGCCTCATGTTCAGTGATGATGTGTCACACAATGGTTGGTCTGCGTATCAAGTGGATATTGTACCACGTGTCAAGGTAATTCATAGTTTTTGAGTAGTGATTTGTATCGAGTCACGGGTGACACATGTCAAGACAAGTGGTATGTGGTGATAGGACCACATGTTCGAGGTGCTATCTAGGCCACCAGATTGGGCGTTCGATGCTTAAGTGTGTAAGGAATGTTTTGGTGGGCTGGTATCTCGGTAGCCACGTGTCGCTTGTGGTCAAGCCTGATGGCAGGGTATAGCGAGGTCGTGTGTCTTGGGTGCCAGCTCAGACACCAGACCGATTGCTTAAGGTTGAAATAAGTATTGGTTTACCTTAGGGACGATATCCCGGTACCCCGGTGGCACGATATTTCGGTGGGTCGGTACCCTGGTGGGTTGGCACCTTGGTGGGTCGATACCCTAGAATACCATATACTGGAAGAATGTGTGAAGTGGTCGACAGTGGAAGGGTCTTGGGTTTGTGAGCCGAGGGCCTGGTGGGATAGGTGGAAGGTGCCACGGTGGCAGCCACATCCATGCCATATGTGCAACGTGAAATTGGTACAGGTGACGGGGAGCCACGCAGATGCCATGTGGCAATGTGGTAGTCTTGGCCAATGAAGGCCCATAAACTTTAGAAGGTTGTAACTTTTGATCTAGAACTCGATTTTGAGCATGGTTATAGTCATTGGAAAGATATCGACAAGAAAAATCCATCCCTGAGATTCATTTAGAGAAAATAATCGGAGTAAATAGGAGGAAATTTTGATACCCCACTAGCCTAAAGAGAGGTTAGGGTGTTGGGCATGTTGCAAAGTGGTATCAAAGCAGAGTTTTAAACAATAGGCATGGATGGGCCAAAGATCAGTCATAGGATTGGTATATCAAGGCTAGGGTGAGCCTGTTGGAAAGTGTTTTATGCCTTAAAAGTTTTGTTTATTATCTGCAGAAGCTCCTTGAGAAGAAGGACTACATATTGAAAGTTTGTTTTAGAATCTCTTACAATAGAAAATTATGGCTTTTTCCTTAATAAATCCAACAAAAAATTTAATCATGTTGAATTGGATTAGAAGAATTATATTGTTGCTTTGTTGGAATTATAACTACTCCTAGAGGAGTGGGAATATGCTGATAGGATTTCATGGTAGGACCTGAATATGAATGACAGTAATGGAAAAATCATGTTATAGGGTTGCATAAGTCCAAAGAATGAATGAATTGGGTTTTTGTAATGCTGCCTATAAGTGTGGGTTGATGGAGTCCCTGACAATCATAATTGTTGCTTAAATAAAAGACTACACCCTGCATGTAGAATTCCTCATGTTTAGAGAATTGATGGGACATTTTGGTTGGTGATGACCTGATATCAGTTGAAAAGTTAGCAACATGAATAAAATGTTGATGCATATAACCTTATGAATATAAGGTAAGAGAATTAATGAGACATTGACCTAAAATTCTGGTAAAGGAAGTGCTTAGGAATTCCTAGAATACCACTAGATCAAATAACATCTAGAGAGGGATGATAGCCATATGAGATTCCCTTGGTAAAGGTCCGTTGACCAAGAATAGTTTGAGGTGTGAAGAGAGATAGGAATTGGCATCTTATTTCCTTGAGTTATTATGTAATTACCTATTTGTATTTTCTGATTTTGGGATGCTTTTATAGCAGATGAGCAAGAGTGATCTCTTGTTGGTTGTTACCATGTAAAGAGGGAATATAATCCCTATGAGACTTGTCATATGAATGGTTGTAAGATCTCAGGGATAATTGATATTAAATTTTAAACTACCAATGTGTATGAATGACATGGAAAACATGCAAGCAGTGAACTTGCATGCCTATATCCATATATGGATATATGTATATACTTAAAGGCATGGTATGATTTCCTGAGTAAGTGAGTTGTGAGGCGATATTGTACTTGCTAGGATTGGATAATGCTATGGATACATAGCTCACTCTGTTTTGAAGAGTTTATTTGATTCGCTGGAATACTCTCTCGAGGAGGTTCTACTCCATTCCTCGGAAAGAGCTAGTGTAAATTGCTGAAAGAATAACTAAGCGAGAATGCTTTGATGTTATGAATAGAAGGCAATAGGATTTTGCCTTTGAGAATTGTATGTAAATGATTATGAGAGATCACGAGTTGGAGGATTATAATTAAATGTGCATGTAAATTCATAAAGTGTGTTAGTGGTAGACACACACATTATGCTGATGCATGAGGTTAAGTGCATGAAAGCACATTGTGAATGTAAAATGCTAGGATAAACATACATGTTTGAATGTATAATCTGAATGCATAATAAGGAGGCATGTCTGTATTCTTTAGGAAGAATTGGGTAAGTAACTGAAATGATGAAGTTGATGCTAACTCACGGGTTGAGATCATTTTAGGTGGTGGTGGATATGCAACAAGGAAGTTGCATGATGAGACAATTCCATGTAGAGGAACCGTGTGGAGACTCTGTCAGGAGAATAAAGCCATTAACAACTACAAGAAAATTAGGTAGTGGGATGCAAAGCCTATTTGTATAAGAATCCTTTATTACATTTTGAAAAGCTAATGCATGAAAGGTCAATATGAACTTCACTGAAACTGCTCAAGGAGTGGAGCAGGAAGATCCCAAAAGGGATAGATTGCAGAAGCAAAGAAGGAGAAAAGGAGGAACACTTTTCTCACTCTAAAAATATGATTTGCTTAGCATAGTTGTATGCTTTAAAAGAACAATTGTGAAAGCAAAGGAAAAAAAACTAACAAATATGTTTAAATAAATTATCTTGGTTAATCCATGTCATGCAAAGGCAACAAATCCTTGGAAATAGTTCAGTTATGTTGAAAGTTCCAAATTGTGTAAAGGAGTTGTACAAAGGGAAAATCCCTTGACTCATTTCTTGTTGTTTATTATGTTTCTCTGGGATGTGAAAACTGAAATGTCTTTATGTGTAAATGTTTAAGGCATGATAATGTTGATGGTTGTAGCATACCAAAACAACTGAAATATTTTTATGATTGCACTAGTGAACACACTGAGGAATATTTTGATAGAGTGCATATAAATAAGCAGGGGCATATCTGAAAATGTTTTGCTGACTCAAATGCTATGGTATGTGCATTATGATTTAACATGACAACTAATATAATTGTGAATGTGATGATGCATTTTAACTGTAGGAAAAGATTGGAGTTGTTGGGAGGACAATTGCCAATGGAAAACAACCTCAAGTAGAGGCCAAATACAAGAAGGTTGTTGGTTAAAGAATTGGTGAAGGGATCTTAGGAGTTCCCATGAACCACCATTGATGAGGTAATGCGAGAAGGGTTGTTGGTTAAAGAATTGATGAAGGGATCTTAGGAGTTCCCATGAACCACCATTGATGAGGTAATGCGAGAAGGGTTGTTGGCAACTAGGAAATGTATAAAGTTTCATGATTTTATAACATGTGGTTTGATAGGGATTGGGTAAGGATCCCTTCCGAAATATTTCATATCTTGATAATATGCACATGAATTGTGTTAGCACATGAAATGCTATGTAGTCAAATCTACCTCATTTAATTTTTTTGCTTGGTTCAAAGAATGCCACTGGTCTTTTGAAGACCATGTGTTAATTCTTAGTCATTTAGGTAATTTTCTTATAACTTTAGGTTAAGTTTCATTTAGTCATGTTTTTGGGTTTTTGAGTTGTATTTGGGTAAATAAGCAAGTTGTCAAACTTGTTTTAGGTTTGGTTTATAGGGTCAAGTCACATATCCCTCATATTGTCTTGATGTCATCATATAAAAGGGAGCACGTTTAAGAGTCATGTCATGTTGTTTTGGAAAGTCCCAAGGGTGAGTCATGTCATAAATCAAGGGTTACCAGCGCTGTCAAGCTCAAGTTGTACATTTATAGCCTACATCCAATCAAATCAGAGGTTTGTTGCTAAAGTTCCTAATGTTTCACAACATCACACCATTAAAAATCAAATCGATGTAGAATCCACTAATGATTTGTAGTCATGAGATTCAGATGTGGGAGTTAGTGATGTCTTGTTTTTTGTGTCATGTCATGATGAGTGAGTTTCAAAAAAGATTTTGGATCGTGGTGCAACTATTAAATAGGTTCAAGTTTCTTCTACTGCGAAACTGTGTTCGCTGTGAAAATTCCTGTAGTGGTTGATGCTCTGTTCTGCTGATTTGAATTTTGATTGTTGACTATCTCCTTCTCATTTTCAAGTTTTCTGCCTGAATTTTTAGTCACTCTAACGTCTCATTCGCAATAGAAAACCCAATTTGCAGCCAAAACCCTCCTCGCTGTGAAAATTCTTGTTGATTGTCGAAACCTAGTTCTTTCCCAACAACTCAAAATATTTACCTTTTAACCATACTCAAACTTGATCACTGAACTTTTCTTCCATTCCATTCCAGTCTTGCTTTTTTAAAAGTTTCAACCTATACTAATTTGTCATTTGCTGCAAAATTGCATTTTTATGTTAAAACCCTGTTTAGCAGTAAACCCTAGTGCCCTGAATTTTCCTGTACATTTTGAATTTTTGGTGGCCATCCAAGTTTTCCCTACTCATATTATTTCCCTTTGACTTTCATGGAATCTGTACAACAAAAGAAGAAGATCTACAAAGGAGGTGAAATTGTGAGGTCTGAACCTCATGACATGCAACTGATTAATTCAGATTCTTTCTTCAGAGAATGTTTTCATAGGGTGGGATTCATCACTTTCTGTGAGAAATTGCAGAAGGAGCACATGGAGGTAGCTAAGTAGTTTGCAATGAATTTTGATGATGTGAAGACCAAAGTCACCTCACTTGTTTTTTAGGTAACATAACAGAAAATTGTAGCAGCTATAGAGATGCCTTGTCAGGGTGAGAGATGGTTCAAGGGGATGGCCCTGGACTCTGCATTTTTCCATGACTACTTCAAACCAGAGTATTAGGATGATAATATATCTAAATGAGTGCTAAGGAGTCACATGACATAATATTTTGACAAGATGCTAAGAGTAATTCAGAGATACTTCAACTATGAGGGATGTTTCAACATGGTGTACCAATACCATATTAGATTACTCATGCATTTTAATGGTAAGCAAATCCTGGATTTTCCCTTTTATATTTTTAGAAGCTTGGGTAAAAATTCTGATAAGGTGTAGGATAAATCAAAATTAGTTGAAAGTAACATATTTCATTCTAGCCTTATCAAGTTGCTAGTCTTAGAGGAGCTCAGTAAAACAAATGAAGATTGGAACACTTTTTTGTCCACATCAGGTTTTAGTGCAAATATTATCAGTGCTCCTCAAACAAAGAGAAAAACCCCTTCCTCAACTGAGAAAGTAGTTTAAACAATTTTTGGTAAGTCAAAGAAGAAAAATGATCAAGACGAGAAATATTTAGAGCAGGTTTTGAAGAATGTTGAAGATGTGATAGAGACCTTTGACAATAAGAAAAGTAAGATAAATCTTGAATTCGTTGTTGAAGCAGTGAAAATGCTAAAACCTAGAAAACCTTTAACTAGGTCAACATTGAAAAAAAATCTAGCTTCTATAAATGAAGGTGCAATAGAGGTCCAGGTCTCACAAGAAGTCCATGCCCCGTTAAGAAAAAAGTTAATGTTCAATCAAGAGACATCTACAAAATAAGTACCTAGAAAACCTTTGATTAGGTCAACAACAAGGTAGTTAACTCCTATGCCATAAGGTGCATCTCAAATACCTGTTCATCATGCAACCAAATCACCTGTCCACCAAATTCTTGTAGAAAATATTGAAACACAGTCCCTACCAGATGCAAGCAATCAGACAGTCAAGAGACTCAGAAACCTGTTGAAATATGCACAAGTTTAAATTGTGCAGTTGAGGCAGAAGAATAGAGAAATGAAGACTAAAATAAAAGAGCACTTGGATAGCTGTGAGGTAGTTATTGATAAAAGCATAAACATGGTCAAAAGATCCTTGCCCTTGCACCATCAAGTGAAGAATGTCTATAAGTAGAATATGGTTTTGAAAACTGAGAATAGGCTATTGAAACTAAAGTTGCAACAATTGAGAGAACAAGTGGAAAAGTAGAACCTGGACCTGTTAGCACAACTAACAATCAATTAAGATAGAGGAAACTCATTTTTGAACACTGCACCAGTTTTGAGAAGGATATGGTTATGAGCTGCTACAAACCCTAAATGATACTTTTTTCTTATGATGTTCGATGGTCTAGTTACAACTTTAACTATTATCCATGTCCAAAGCGAGGTTAAGGAGTAAAAAGGACGTAAAAAAACATCTTACAAGTTTTTCACACCAACTACAACTTTCAGAATACAAAACAGTCACTGAATGGAGTTTTCACAACAATTTCTAGTTATTCGCTTCGAAATTGTTGAAACAGAGGATTCGCAGCAGATACCACCAATTCGTTACAAACTCACGCATTCAACCTAAGTTCGTGGATTTCAGAGCTTCCATCTATTTTTCAATTACCTCCAATGTCCCATCAATCTAGCCTTTCTAAATCATGCATCATGTGATGTCTTTGTTGTATTAATGATGTAGGTAAGATCCTAGGTTTTACGAGTTTGTTAGATTTTCTGTTGTTATCTCATATAACAAACTCCTAAGTGGAGGGAATCCAATGCAACAACTAGATTTCAAACTCCTAGAATGAACATAACCTGTGCAAGGCTATATATTGTAAGATGTAACTCTTTTGAGGGGTTCAAATGATTAGAGGTTGAGGCTCATACTTATGGTTATGATTTTGAAGCTAAGAAGACTACGTATTTGGATTGAAGGACTCTAATGCAAACACAAGATCAACTTTGTTTTTTCCCAACTTGTTCTTTTTCTTCTACTTTCGTGGAATACTGTATATGAATGATTCATTATAGTGCCATTTACAGTTTTTGCAGTGAATGATTTGTTGCATGCATTGCGAATTTTTCCATGCAAGTACTCTATATTTATGAATTAGAAGGTTTCTAATTTATGAGATTTTCTTCAGTAAACGATTCAATTTAGCTGGAAGTGAAATTGTGTTATTTACTTCAGTGTTGTCCTCTATTTCTTATGTTCATTTGTCCAAGATTTGTTGATTGGAGTTTGTTTTATCCCTTCTTTACTGGAGCATAGTATTCATTCATTTTGTTTACTGGATCGAGTCTTAATCCATGTTAGTTTGACCCATTGCCATTTTTAAATCTATCCATTTACTTTTGATATTCTGATGGGTACTAGGATTACTTTTATAGCAGTCTAAAGGTGACTTCCAGTGCTAACATTTTTGGCACCATTGTCAGGGAGGCGAGATTTAATATTTTCCTTGGGTTGTACAATAGAGAATACTACTAGTTTTGATGGTGTATAGAGACCAGTAACAAAAAATATTGCACAATGCACTTGGAAACTCTAAGTTCAGCTATGGCTCCTAAGAGAAGTAGAACGAGAGCTAATCCACAGTCACCTCTGGCCACACCTGTACCATACCCGGAGAGTATCATAAATAAGGGAAAGGCTTTGCAAGGAGCCTCATCTTCCAACTATTCAGGTATTTCTGGGAACCTACCGGACCCTGTCTTTCACACACCAATCGCTATTTGTGAATATTTTCAATTACCTAAGGTTGAAACTCCTATAAAATGTGAACTAGAAGGTATTCCACTTCAGTATAAACATTTCTCTCCTAATTTGAAAGAAAAAAGCCTTGAAAGTTTTGATTTTCTTGCATCACCTAAAGTTGTTAAATGGTTTAGACTTGAAAGTTTAGAATACTTCCCATTTTAAGGTTCTCCAACTACTGATTCATTAAATTCTTCTGAAACTAAATAAGCAGGAACTTCGTTCCCTATTAAGATCTCAACAGAGACACCAAAGACTAGTCCAGTTTCTGTTAAGTATGAGTTTTCATCACATTGCTCTCCTCCACATCCTAATTCACATTGTAGCTCTTTTGTTGCACAAACTTCACTATCATCTGGAACCAAACCATCTACAAGTAAGTCTCAACCTTTTCCTAAGAGCCAAGTCACTCCTTCTACTAAAATGGTAGGAGTTAACCCCCCTCAAAATAGAATGGATGCTATTTTGGTTGCAAGATATGCACCCTTAGTTCTTCCCCAACCTATGAATGCCCTTATAGTTGGAGATTATCTCAAATACATCCCAAAGTTCACTGGTGAGGAAGATATCATAGCAAAAGAACATCATGCATCCTTTTACAGTTATGCAGATAATCATAATATATAACAAGAGGATGTCTGGATGAGGGTTTTGTCCAAAGTCTAGATGGTGAAGCTCATAAATGGTTTAGAAGCTTGCCTCCAAGATAAATAAATGGGATTGAGGCTTTAGTTGATGTTTTCTTAAAACAATGGGGAGACAAAAATGAATTTTTGCATTACATCACAGAGTTTGGAGCCATTAAAAGGAAAGATGAAGAATCTATTTCTGATTTTTCAAAAAGATTCAATAAGATGTATAATAAGATTCCAACATAAATCAAGCCTACAAAGACATCTGCAAATATTACTTATGCAAATGCTTTTGACTCTGAATTTTGTTTGTTATTAAGGGAGAGAAGGTATGTTACATTGGCTAATATGCATGATGCTACTTTGGAAGTTAAGTCAAATATATTGGAGACATAAAAATTGAGGGGCAGATCTGATAGAGAAAGAGAAAATAGAAAATGGAGGCTTCTCCTTCAGATGTTACAAGTATAGATCCAAAGGTTGATGAGTTGAATAAGCTAGTCAAATCATTGTGTGCAAAAATGGTCAGATTAAAGCTTGAAGGGAGACAAGCACCTAACAAAAATCCTCAAGATCTTGCAAACATAAACCAGCTTAGAAGACAAAACAATCCACCTCATATTTTGCAAAGAGATAAGAGAAATAAGGATGATCAGAAGGTCCAAGCTCCCTTTTAGAATAACTTATTTTATGATGAAGAAGAAAATAATGAGGAAGAAGACCAATAGATCCATTGTTTAGAAGATACAATTGTCTCTTCTCATTTGACTCAAAATGCTTACGAAGAATCTTTGATTTGTAGTCAGATTGATGAATTATGTCAAGAGGAGCAGGTCAATCAAACTGAAGCTCAAAATAAGTACAAATTGAGATCTAAACAAAAGAATGGAAAGAAGAATACATCTCCTCATCCCAAGAAGATAGATGCTCCTACAAAATATGCACCTAACATAGAAGCAAGAGGACAAAATAGTCATCCAACAATAAATTCCCCCGCTCATGAGGTAAGGGAACTTCAAAGGTCACATTCTACTTTCAATTTTGAAAATGAGATTTAGAAAATTAAAATTCCTCTCCCACCACTTGAGTTGATGAAAAATGAAGATTTTAAAAGATCTATCTCAAGAATCTTGCAGCCTAAATCTCATCCCACTCCATCAGATTCAGTAAACTTGCAATATGAGAAGCTTGCAGTCATATTAGGACCCCTAGTGGAGGATAGAGATGAAAGTTCCACTCCCTTTTACATTTCCATGAATGTGCATGATAAAATCCTACAAAACTACCTTATGGATGCTGGTGCATCCCATAATTTAATGCCAAAATCTGTCATGGATGAGTTGGGCTTAGAAATCACAAAGAATTATCATTACTTTTACTCCTTTGAGTCTAGGAAAGTGAGGTGCCTAGGGGTCATAAAAGATTTATTTGTCACTCTTTTCCAACTGCCCATGTAATGTATGGTTATGGATATAATGGTTACTGATGTACCCCCAAAATTTGAAATGCTATTGTCTAGGTCATGAATTAAAATATTAGGTGGGACCTTACAGATGGATCTTTCATATGCTACAATACCTTTTTTTGGGGGTGAACATAAGAGATTGTATAGGGAAAGTCAACTAGCTTATATCATCAGTGATGAACAAAATCCTACAAATCATCCAATTTATGTTGTAGATACTTATTTGGGCTCAAGTGTTCTTCATTTTTCTGATTCTTTTTAGTCTTGCTCAGAAGTCCAAAGTCAAAGTTCGGCCAAACATGAGATTAAAGGTAAGGGTGTTCCTTTGTGGAAAATGTACTTTGATGGTGCTTCTTCCAAGGATGGTGTTGGTGCTGGAATAATGTTCATTTCTCCCTCAAAAGAGGTTACAAATTTGTCTTTCAAACTTGAATTTGAAGTGACCAACAATATTGCAGAATACAAAGCCTTGATTTTGGGGCTCAGGGCTACAAAAGACACGAAGATTGAGGGATTAACAGTGTTTGGAGATGTTGAATTGATTATGCAGCAAGTTAGAAATATTTATCAAACAAAGCATCCCAGACTGAAGGCTTATATAAATGAAGTTTGGGACTTGATTGACAATTTTTTCTCAACTTTCAACATATCTTTTGTTCCAAGAGATGTTATTCATTGGTTGATTCCCTAGTTGTTTTTGCAAGTAGTTTTAAAGTTCCTTTGCCTCCCAAACTCAAGTATGATGTTGAGGTGAAGTATAGACCTGCAATCCTAATAATGTCAAATACTGGAAAGTATTTGAAGATGATGATGAGTTGAAGAAATTCTTGGAAATGATTAATGAGTTTTATGCAATACATATAGACTAAGATGAAGACATTGAAGAAAATCCGCAAAATGAAAAATTTGTAAATAAGATTGCAAACCATCATATTGTTCAGTTGCCAAATAATCATATTCCCAGGGGGTTAGTGCCTTTGGAAAAGTTGTTTGATCTTAATGATGTTCCTGTGAAGATAAATAATCCAAGTGAAGATTCAGAGCTGACAAATTGTAATTTGGGGACTGAAAAGGAACCAAAATTTGTAAGGTTGTCAAAAAGTTTAACAAAGAAACAAAGAGCTGAATATGTGAAGCTGTTAAAGGAGTTTTCAGATATATTTGCATTGAAATATGAAGACTTGAATACCTATGATACAAGCATTATAGAGCACAAGATTCCTTTGAAGGACAACACAAAACCCTTTAGGCAAAAGCACAAACAAATTAATCCCATGTTGCTTCCCATTAGGGAAAGACATGTTAAAAAATGATGCACAAATTATTATTCCTCTCATATATTCAGATTGGATAGCCAATCTTGTTCCTGTCAGAAAGAAAAATGGGGAAATCAAACTCTGTGTAGACTTTAGGAATCTTAACAGATGCTCCAGGAAGGACAATTACCCTTTACCTGAGATGGAACATATATTACAAAGGGTGATTGGTTCAAAGAGCATTTCCATGATTGATGGCTTCTCAGGCTACACTCAGATATTTATGCATCCAAATGATAGAGAAAAGACAACCTTTACAACCCCCTGGGGTGTTTTCATGTATTCCAAGATGCCATTCGTACTAATGAATGCAGGGGAAAGCTTCCAGGGAGCAATGGATATTGCTTTTGTTGGTGAGAAGGATAAATTTGTAGTGATTTATTTAGATGATATCACTATATTCTCGACATCTAATGAAGAACATTTGCAACATTTGAAGAAGGTGTTCCTGAAGTGTAGGATGTATGGACTTTCCTTAAATCCTAAAAAAACACAGTTTTCTATGAAAGAAGGTAAGCTACTAGGGAATATTGTTTCAACTGATGGTGTAAGTATTGACCCTAGAAGAGTGGAAGCTATTCAGAAACTTACCTTACCCAGATCCAAGAAATAAATTCAATCCTTCCTAGGCAAAATCAATTTTTTGAGAAGGTTCATCTCCAATTTTGCTGAGTTGGTAAAATTCATTACAAATATGTTGAGGAAAAACAGTGAGGTGAAATGGACTCCAGATGCCAGAAACTCCTTTGAACTGATTAAGCAGGATTTTACTAATGCTCCTGTGTTAATAAGCCCCAATTATTCAAAGGAACTCTTTATCTTTTCCTTTGCATCTGATGATACATTGGTAGTTTTACTTCTGTAGAAAAACAAAGATGACCTGGAGCATCCCATTGCTTTCTTCAACAGAGCTTTAAGAGATGTTGAAATTAGGTATGACATCATGGAGAAAAAATCATATGCATTGGCCAAAGCTCTCAAAGAATTCAGACTGTATGTCCTTCATTTAAAGATTATTGCTTATGTACCCTCTAGTGCAGTGAGAGAAATTCTTATTCAGCTTGATATTGATGGAAGGAGAAGTAGGTGGATTGAAAATATCTTAGAGTTTGATTTGGAAATAAAGCCAACCATGTTGGTTAAAGGACAAGGGTTAGAAAGATTGCTGGTAAAGTCAAATTGCAAAGCTCTAGGAGTGAATTTCATGGGTACAAATTCTAGAAATCAGTAGTCTGAAATTCAAAACAACAACCTTCAAGTGGATCCAAAGTTGGTTGCATGTTCTTGGTATAAAGATATCATATATTTCTTACAGAACTTACAACCTCCTCCTAGTCTTGAAAAATCTAAGGTGAGATATTTGAAACTCAAAGCAATCAAATATTGTGTTAATGATCAAATGCTTTATTGGAAAGACCCCTCTCGAATTTTATTGAGATGTTTAGATCTTGATGAAGAAAAACAAGTGATGTTTGAGTTTCATGAAAGCATATGTGGAGGACACCATTTCTGGAGAACAACAACTTACAAAATACTCATAGCTGGTTATTTCTAGCCAAATCTATTTACTGATGTCTGTGCTAAAATCAGAGCTTGTGACAAATGTCAAATATTATCAGGAAAACAACATCTTATGTCACTACCTCTGAAACCTATAGTGGTTTCTGGTCCCTTTCAACAGTGGGGATTGAATTTCATTGGTGAAATCCATCCACCATCCAGTGGACAACACAGGTGGATTTTAACTACTACAAACTATTTTACTAAATGGATTGAAGTTGTGCTCACTAGGAATGCTACACATAAAGTCATCATCAACTTTCTGGAAGATATATTATCAAGGTTTGGTTGCCCAAAAAGGATTGTCACTAATAATGATGCAGCTTTCAAAGCTGATCCTCTAATTAAATTTTGTGAAAAAATTGGCATTGAACTTACTCATTCTACTTCATATTATCCACAGGGCAATGGCCTTGCAGAATCCTCAAACAAGAGTTTGATGAATATTGCTAAAAAACTGCTTATCCACAGGGCAATGGCCTTGCAGAATCCTCAAACAAGAGCTTGATGAAGATTGTTAAAAAACTGTCGTGTTAAGCCCTAAATGGTGTCTCATTACCCCTTAATTGGTGAATATTACATTAGTAATGTTATTTTATTTATGTCGTCTTGAGTCCATTAGTTGTAATTGTACCTCCTAGTCTCCTATATATAACAAGGAGACATTTTCATTTGGAATCATTTTGTATTTGTACATTTATGTGGGGTATAAGGAGGTTGCCCCCTCGAAGAGGCTTATTACCTAAAATTATCTCTTTTTCAAGGCGTTGAGTACTTATTCTGAGGTTTCTCTATGCTATATTTATATTTGGTTCTTAACATATGGTATCAGAGCTCAAGGTCTTGGGGTTTCGCTGCTACATCTGAGAAACCTTGGATTTTTCACTATAAATTTTTTTATACGACGTTTCAGAAGGAATCCTTTGGAGGAAATTTATAAGATGGATCAAGGTACGTTGGGTTAAAATTTCAGCTCATGAGGCATTATACTTTAGGAGATACAACCTGTGTAAGATAGGGTTATGGAAAATCCTGAATTGAGTCATCGCATAATTTTTTCTATAAAAAATTTTCTGTAACATTTCAAACCTTGAAATCCATAGAATATTCACATAAATTATTAAGTTATCTATGATAAAAATTTCAGCTTCTGGTTCATCTTACATTTGTAGAAACACCCTGTGGAAGATAGGGTATTTGACTAGTCATATTGACTAGTCTCAAGAAGGTGTTTCGGGTAAAACAATCATAAATTCTGCCTAGAGTATCCAATTTGAGTGAGACCAGTTGCATTGGATAGTGGACAGTCTGTAGTATTTCTGGTACAAGTTTCATAATTTTATACTAATCATTTTGTGCGGGGCATGCTATACAAGTGATATCTCCTGGGAAGGCCAAAAATCAGCAAGCTATGGGGAAGTTACCATAAATTCAACTTGGAACATCCAATTTTGATTAGACCTATGGTATTGTAGAGAAGAAATATTAGAGAACTACAAAAAATAAAATTTCATACCTAGAAGGGCCGAAATTTTGGAGATACAATAAAATAAAGATTGTCTAGCAGAACCACCTCAAAAATAAGGTTTAAAGTGATACTTGGCTAACATGCCACCAAAAAAGGGAACTTATACACCAAATAAGCCACCAGACAGTCCTACTTGGACTCTTGATGAAGGTGAAGAAATGCATAGGGACATAAATGATTTACAAAGGAAGACAATAACAAAAGATGAACTACAAGAGATGATGGATTCAACAGAAGCTAAGTTGGAGGCAATAAATACTAATATGGATGGTTTAAAAGGGGAGAT
>JASDQU010435916.1:0-10637 GCA_032191745.1 Picea mariana
GGTTGAGGCTTACTTCAAGCCTACACCCAAAATCCACAGATTTACGCGACGTCTCTTCTGAATCGGATGACCCAGATTCACCTCAGATGATTCGACACTTGAGATTTACTCTGGATGATCTGGCGACTGAGATCTATTTCGGATGATCGAGATTTACTTCAGGTCTCCGCTCTCTAAGCTTCGGGATTTTCAAATATCAATTGAAAACCTCTCTAACCGATTTCTCTAGAGTTACTTATCTTCTGACACATACCTCTTCGTGAAATCATGGTTTGGATGGCGGGACCACCTTGGGGAATTATATTCTGTGCAAGTTGGTTCCTCGCAATGCCAGCTGTCCGTTGATCTCTCTCTCCAATAGGATCCGACGGTGGTGACCTTAACCCTTGCTTCATTTTCATTGGATGACCCGTGTTCACCTATCCTCCAATCCAACGATCCCGTATCTCTCCTGATCCTACAGTAGCAATCGCTCCCAAATTCGAAGGGGACAGTCACAATCCTTCAAACCCCTTACAATGAGTCTCTGACGTTTTATCTCCTGCATAGATTTTGCAACGCCATTCCTCCTGAGCTTTTCAACTTCACGGTAAGAATTCGATCTTGACCCCGAGACTCTGACCAACAGATCCGACCCATACTAGCCCGATGTTTCAACTAGAATCTCTGATACCAATATGTAACATCCCCAGCAACCCACAGGCCGGGGCATGCTACATACAAGCTGACCGTTGGGCTTCTTTCTCTTATCAATACCTTCTTTCTTTAATAAGGATGCATAAGATAAAAGATTTAACGACATGCACAACAATATCTAGCAAGCATGCATAATCTAAGATTTAGTTAAACGATAATTAAAATACACAGTGGAATACATTCATACACATATAATAATATCACAACAAAGAGCACTTATCTTTATAAAGGGTTGACACCAACTGGCTACAGACCAAGGAAGTTCCACCCAACCGTAGACACCCCTACTCCAAATCTCAACAGTAGTGTCACCCCCGATCTAGGGCTATGAATCCACAAGGACAGTTCCAGAGTGTACTTGGGTTCCCAAACCAGTCAGCTCTCAAGATCTAATAGGTTTCCCAACACCCACAACAATCCAAGTACCCATCTCTCTTCCACCCAGCCTGTACCACCTAAGAGAATGGACCTCCACCCTTCTCTACCACACAATCCCTCAGGCAACCCTTCTCATTTTTCCAGGGCCTCCAACATAGCTGGCCTAGAATCTCAATGCTGGAACTCTCAAGACTCGTAGCTATGAGAAAAACAGGGCACAAGCCAACACATCTCAGACATGCAGGCCCTAAGTCATGGCTGGATTGCACCAATGACCATTACAACCAACTATCATGTGGCTAATCTTCAGCAGTTCGGTTCTCTTTCCCAAGCCAAGATGCAGATGAGCATGGATCGAAGAATGGGTGAGTGACTGCATGAAAGTACGTGAGGGAAATGAATGAACGTACAGGAAAATCAATGTACAAGCCATCAGTCAAACCCCCCCATCAGACCAGAGGCGGGTTTAAGTAACTTCGTGGGGAATTAAGAACCTCCTGGCCTTCCCCAAGAAGCTCACGTAACCAATCCCCTCCCTTAGGAAAAAAGGGTAATTAACATAGGAATAAACACTTAGCCTCTCAAGCCCCCTCTCTTGTGGAATTATAGCCCCCTATAACTCTAGTCCTTGTCCGTCTAGCAACCAACCATGTATTTATTATTAATAATTATAGAAAAAATTACATGTCTTGGGCACACTGGCCTTTTAATAATTGTTTGGGTACCCTGGCCTCTCAGCATTGTAACAATAAATTATTTAAAATGGGGGTTCAAAACCCAGGGTGTTACATTAAGTATTTTAACCTTCGATTCACCAAATTATATAATCAGATCCATGAACTAATATGCCTGCAAAATCAAGCCTCTTTCATGCATTATTACAATGCACTACCTTCCCCTTATCTTCATAGACTCGAAGAAAATACTATTGACAATCTTGGTTCTACTCTTCACACTTGTGTATAATATGAAGACCAACTCGAAAGAACGAGTCTCCCTAAAGGGGACTTGGTCAAGCAAACAAATATGTCCGCCCTCCTACAACTCGTGCAAGATATGAAGAATATGATGATAGCCTACGAACGAAAGGGAAGTGTTTCTTCGCCCACCCCTGGGGAATCTTCTTCTTCCTCAGTGCCTTTTAGGAATCCTAATGAAAATACTTTTCAGCCAAAGGACATTATGTCTTGTAGTTGGTGTAACTTCTGTGAAGAAAATAATGAAGAAAGTACTTGCGAAGTTAAGAAAAATGCCAGAGAGAAAGATCTTTGGCAAGAGGCCCAATACCATAATCACGGTTCTAGATTGGGTTGAACCTAAAGATGTTATGGTAATCAATACCAAGAACACAACTTACATAGCCAAGGGTAAATATGATACCCCTCGTACTTCTTCCACACCAAGCATGTCTTCTCAAAGTACTGATAAACAGGCTGTCAGAGTTTCAGAAAATCAAGGGATGCCTTCCCCTGTTCCCTCTTCCAAATACAACATCCTTAACCAATTGGCTAATATCAAGGATGATACTACTCTTTTGGACATGGTTTCCATCCCTGAACAACAAAATCATCTCAAGAATTTTATGGAAGGTAAAGTCTCTACCATATCCAATGTTTTTGAAGAGTCAAAAGAAGAGGATTCAACTATAAATAAAATAGGTGTAAAAAATTTTAGGAACCTTGTAAAAAATCCCCCTTTTTACATTTTTGTAAAAATTATGGATAAAATAGCTCATTGTTGCCTAATTAATGGTGGTTCTGGTCCAAGTGTAATGTAAAAAATTATCATGGAAGAGCTTAGCTTATCGTGCACTAATGAAAATTCTATAAGCATGCTCTCTTATAACAGTCTGCAATAGTCAACTATAGGTGAAATCAAAGATGTAACCTTATTTCTGTACGTGCATCCTGAAAGAAGAACAACTCTCAGTATCCAGGTAATTGATATGCCAATAAACAATTATTCAATTATTTTAGGAAGAGACTAGCAAGCCTTAACGAGTGGATATGTTTCGCTCGACGGAACACATCTGTCTATCCCTAGGAACGAAAAGAACATTATAGTCCTGAGGGAAGGAGGAATTTCACCATAAATAGAGAGTGTTCCCCAACCTAACGTAAATTATCTTGAGGAATATTTGGGAGTATACTCTATCTTCGCTAATGAGGGTGACACTGTCCTTGAACCAATTGATTTTGACGATGGCATGTGGCACTAGAATTTCGATGACTCACACTCAAATGAAGGTAATGGAGCTGACATTATTCTATATTCTCCTATAGGTAAAAACCACAATTTTTCTTATAGGTTAGAATTTGCTTGCACGAACAACATCACCGAGTTTGAGGCCTTATTGTTAGGCATCAAAAACACATATAAAATTGGTTGTGGCCACGTTACAGTCTTTGGTGATTCCGAACTTGTTGTGAAATTTGTACATAATATTTATTCGACTAGCAATAAGTTGCTTAAACGCTATACCCAAGATGTTTGGATTCTCATGTCAAACCTGTTATCATTTGACATCACTCATGTTAAGCAGGAACTCAATTCAATGGATGATAGTCTAGTTGTGTTCACAACATCCCCTACCCGACAACTTTTTCCTCAAAGACCTGATTGTACGTTTCAATCTCTATATTGTCCTCATATCTCTGAAAACGTGGAATCACGGCAGGTGTTCCCAAGTGATGAAGGCATTTGTGCTTTCATACAAAATGAACCATTTAAGCCCGAGGAAATTATATCCATTGAAGACGATAAATTTCCTAAAGACTTTAATCCTCTCAAAAGTTCATTTTTGTTGAGTCATCTAAGAGAAAAAGAGACACATAAGGAAAGAGGAGTCGAAAAGGAAAGTGGGTGATACCATTTCCTTGAACCTTGGGACACTTGAATCTCCAAAGATCGTTAAACTAGGTGCCCAATGTTCTGATGAAGAAAAGGCGAAATTCACAGAACTACTTCGTGAATTTCAAGATGTTTTTGCATGGTCATATGAGGATCTTCATGGTTTTGATCCTGCTCTCATACAACATGCCATTCCTATCAAGGAAGGGGTAAAACCATTTAGGCAAAAACAAAGACCTATTAATCCTACGCTTGAAGCTACTATTAGAAAAGAGTTGGAAAAATTATTGAAAGTTGGTATAATCTTTCCAATTAAGTATTCTGAGTGGGTTTCAAACCTGATTCCCATTCAGAAGACTACTGGTCAGATCATATTATGTGTCGATTTCCACACATTGAAAAAAACAAGTGTCAAAGATCATTTTCCTCTCCCTAATATGGAAATGATTTTACAATAGGTTGCAGGGTCACAAATGATGTCCTTACTTGATGGATTTTCTGGATATAATTAAATCAAGGTAAAAAGGATTGATAGATATAAAACCACATTTACTACATGCTGGAGCACATTTGCTTATGAATGTATGCCTTTTGCCTTGTCTAATGTAGGTGCCACCTTTCAAAGAGATACACAAATAGATTTTGATGATTTGATCGATAAAATTATCCAATTTTATCTTGATGATTTGACTGTCTAATCAAAGAACCTGTTGGATAATTTTGGTCATGTTAGAAAAGTTCTCATGCATTACAAAAAATTTGGCATTTCTTTAAATCCTTCCAAATCCATTTTTGGTGTCACTAAGGGAAAAATCCTCGGTCATATTACTACTGATTCAAGAATAAGCATTGATTTCGAAAGAATTAATGCGATTCTAAACCTTCCTGCCCCTACCTCCAAGAAAGAAGTCCAAGCTTTCATGGGCATTTTCAATTTTGTCCGTAGGTTTGTTCCATATTTTGCTGTCATGGTTAAACCAATTCATAATCTTTTGAAGCAAGATCGTTCTTTTTCTTGGACAAATGACGTCTAAAATGCTTTCCTTAGGATTAAGAAAGCAATCAGTTCCGCACCGATTTTGGCGAAACTAGATTTTGAGAAGATTTTATCATATATACCAATGCCATCGAGGAAACAATTTCTGCTATCATCTTACAAAGCAATGACCAAAACATAAAAAAGCCTATAACATACATGAACCAGAGTTTATCAGATGATGAAATCAAGTACTCTTATATTGAAAAACAAGCTTTTTCTCTTGTTAAGGCTATATAAAAATTTCACCACTTTCTTTTAGGCAAACATACGCATGTAAGAGTCCCTTTGCCTGCTGTCAAGTTTCTTCTCTCACAAACTTATCTTCCAGGAAAACTTGCAGATTGGCTTGCCAAAATTCAGGAGCATGAATTAATCATCATGACTTCAAAAACAATCAAGGGATTAGACTTAGCCCTTCACTTAGCTCAACACCCTGAACCAAGTGAAGAACTTGAAACCAAGATGATCCTCTTTCAACTCTATTCTATATTGAAAATCAAACTCTTTCTATAGCTGAACATCCTTGGTATAGAAATATGGTGTATTACTCGCAACACCAAAAATGCCCAGATAAATTGGATCATCACCAGAGAAGGAGAATCTGCCTCAAATCTTCCAGGTATATCATTTTAGGATACTCTTTTTTTAGAAGATTTGCTGATGGTTTATTACTTTGATGTGTGAATGATGAAGAAGAACAAAAAATGTTACATGAAATCCATGGATCATCGGTTTCTGTTATTCACATTGGTGGCCATTTTTCTAGTAAAGCTACTGTCATTAAAATCATAAGAAATGGTTACTATTCTCCTTCAATATTTCAAGACTCCTATAAATTCGCAAGATCTTGTGATAAGTGCCAAAAATTTGCTGGAAAAGAACATCTTTCTGCCATGCCGTTACGACCTGTCCTCCCAGATTTCCTTTTTTCTAAATGGGGCCTAGACTTTATTAGCCCTATCAATCCTTCATCTTCTGCATGGAATGTTTTTATTTTGACAACCACTGGTTACTTTACTAAGTGGACCGAGGTTGTCCCTCTTAAGCACGCACAAGATGAGAAGGTGATTTTTTCCCCTAGAAACTAATATATTTTCCAGATTTGGCATCCCATTAGAGATCATTACGGACAATGGCCCAACTTTCATTTCTGCAAAGTTAACTCAATTTCTGGTTAAATTAGGGGTCAAACATTTAACTTCATCAACCTATTACCCCCAAGGAAATGGGCAAGCTGAGTCCACAAACAAGAATCTGGTTAGGATCATTAAGAGGACCATAGAGGATAAACCTCGCCAGTGGCACACACTTCTCACTTATGCTCTCTGGGCAGATCGAACAACCACCAAGGCAAGCACATGCTTCACTCCCTTTCAGCTCGTATATGGTCAAGAGGCTATTCTTCCTACTGAGTTAGAGCTTTCCTCCTTACGATTGATGTTACATATTGAAGAATTAAATTCTTCCAATGTTCCCCAAATAATAAATGCACTGTTAGCTTTGGAAAAACAAAGGAATTTTGCCTTAGAGAACATAAAGAGAAGGCAACAAACTGTGAAAAAGTAATTTAACAGACGAGCAAAAGATGTCGAATTCAAGATTGAAGAGAAAGTCCTACTATGGGACTCAACTCATGCTGAGAGAGGAAGACACTCAAAGTTCCAAAAACTATGGCTAGGTCGTTTTAAAATAGCTTTTGTCCAAGGCGCAAATTCATACCTTCTAAAGGATTTGGAAGAATGATTGTTCTTTTACAACACTAATGGTTCCGACTTGAAACATTATGTGGAACCAACCTGATCATTAATGCTTTCTTAAAATGACTTATGTATATAGTCTTTTGTTTTAATGTTTTCTATTTTTACTTTGGTTGGTTGAGTTTTAATTTCTGTTTTTTTTATTATTATCAGAAATAAAGTCCGGATCAATTTTTCCATATTAATGTCATTATGTAAATATTGTTGATCAACGAAAAATAAGATACACACAACTGTCATGATGTCCTCCTTTCAAACATCACTGAAATATATTTTTTCTTTCAACACTGTTGTAGGATAGTTGATTTTGTCTTCTTCCCTGTTTCTGCTATTCCTTTCTTCCCTCCATCTTGAGATCCAATGAGAAAATCAGAAACATTCTCCTTGAAACTATAAGAAGAATTGTATGTTACATGTTGCTCGAATGTTATGCATATAGGACCAACCCCCTCACACGTACCACTTTCCATGAGTTATTCCCAAAGTCTCGTCTCATTATTTCCCTTAATCCATCTTTTTCCCCCTGTTGCATAACTATTCTTTTCAACAATTTTTTTTTATCATCTACTTCTACTGGTCTTTGAAACCATACATACAGAGTTCTGAATCTGTTAGAAACAAATTTCCTTGTGAAGTCGCCAGTTTGTTGATGCCTAGGAGCACACCATAATACCCCTTCCTATAAATGGGTTGCAATGCCTATTTATTTATATACATATACTTAATAATATACTAGATAGGTGGGACCCCCTTGTAGTTCATGGTGAAAAAGAAACACTTCTATGAATTGCATTCATAACAACTTTAGGAAGCATATTACAGTTTCAGAAAACACAAGAATTCAAACAAAGTTTCACAAGCAACCAATGATGATAAGGGATAGCAATTTAAAAGTCAAAGGAAAGTGACACTTTCTTTGGTTATAACTATTATACATCTACTTTGGCATATGGTTAAAATTCAGATTTCAACTCACACTCACTTTGATAATAACATATTGCATTCGCGGTATTGATTATATAATGTGGAGAATAGTTATGGTTTATGCAATTGTTCGAGGTTAATCCATCCTTGCAAAGTGGAGCTTGTTAGAAATATGGGACATATTATATAATTGATGCTGGTATAAAACTATGGTATAGAGGGTTTTCATTTCAATTTGGCAAAAGGAAGTGACATGTTGGATTTGATTTAAACTTGATTAATGAAAATGACGAAGTTTGGATGCACTCCACCCTAGCTATGGTTGATGGAAATTAATGAGTGGGTGGAGAAGTGATGAGCATTTACTACACATAGTTCTTACCCAGCTCGAGCTCAGCACCCTCACCTTGTCGCATATTTGGTTGCTCTGGTTTGCCTCCATTTCACTCGACCATTGGAGAATAGTGGTGGTCCTTGGTTCTTTTCGGTACTTTCCTCACATCTATGGTGACTCTTGCCCTTCCATTCATCATTCTAGCCTCGCTCTGGATATAATCTTTGTGTTTTCTCTTAGAATTCGTATGCAGAGTGCTTGCTTTATGAAATATATGGTGGTTGGATCTGTATTATGTTTGTGCAAATGATATTGGTTAGCGTTACAAATGTTGCAAATTGGAATTTGTTTAAATGCTCCTTCATGTTGAAAGTATTCGGTTATGGTTGTGCTTGGGGTGGATGACTGGTTATTATGCTCCTTGATGTTGATAGAGTTATGAAAATTTTTGTTTGTTATCACCCATGTGATGAGATAAAATTCTAGAGGGTTTTTATGGTAAACAAATGATAAGGTCGGTTCTGGATTCCTTTAATGGAAGATTGTTACCTCATGCTCTACTCATTAGAAGTAGTTTCCATTTCATAGTTTGAATGAATGCAAAGTTGGGTTTTACCTTGCGGCCACCTTGGAAGCGATTGTGTCAAACCTTGTTGGAAGTTTTGGTTTCATGTTACAAACCCCGCTTGCTGAGTTGTCTCACCCACCTGGCTATTCAGACACTGCTCTCCCTTATCATGACTGATGTAAACTTGAACTTGGGTTTTGAATTGGTTATGTGTTAACCCGACAGTGAAAAGATTCGTTACTTGCATATATCCTTGGTCCATTGGCTGATTACCTACAAGAGTTTTGGTCGTTTTGAAGACTGTATAGTGAATAAAAGAAAAAAGAACACCAGGGTTTCGAACCCAACCTGTCACTTAGCAAATACTGGAAGTAGATACCAGCCTCATATGTTGAATATTTGTTGGCCATGTTACACTCCATTGCACGCTTGATGTGGTCTATTTTAATATATGGAAATAATTCTGTTGATGCTCCATCATACGAAAATAACTCTGCAAATAAAATAAATAAATTATACAGTGAGAAGAAATTTGTTATAGTTGTTTTCGCTCGGTGATGTTTGGAGTCATTTGATTTTTGGGAAAAAGGAAAAGCAACCAACTAATAAGGGTCTCGAACCTAGTTTATTGTATATAAATTTAATTTGGTTGATGTAAATGTTAAAGTTCAACGTCATGCTCTTTTTCTTGGCCTCCTCATGTCTTCTCTAAGTGCTTTGTATATGATCATTGATAGTTGGGATTATGGACAGTCTATGTATAAATTGTGTTGTTGTTCGAAGAAGAAACATAGGAATTGACTGGCTGAGTTTGACAGTCCTGGAATTTTGCTTTGGGTTTGATATAGAAGTTGTTGTGGCTTTAACTTTGAGATTGCCTACATTTTAAAATGTTTTTGGAAATTGAGGGTATGTTATTTTAAAAGAAAAATGTTATTTTATTTAATGGAACAATGTCCACTTCATTTTCCATTCATTATACCATTTTTCACTCCTTACAAGCCCACCATCTTCCCATATTCATTTTAATTCCCTGTTCTGTAAATGACATTTCAAAAGAAATAATAAAAAAGATAAGGAAGTGACTTGTGTTTAAATTGGAAATGGAATTTGCATCTATGTTGCTCGAAAAGTATCCGATGGTGATCCTCGTCCATGCTACCACTTTTCATTCATTACCAACCCTTCATCTTCCCAATACCCCTATCATTCCCCGTTCAATAGCAATTAATTATCGATTTGAGTAATATGATGAATGGATTGATTGCATGTGCTTCTATTGAGGATGATAGATCCAAAATTTGATTTTATTTAGGTAGGGTTGATGCATAGACAATCAATAGTTTTCATAACTAATTGGAACATTGCTTTAGGGCGAGCTTTTTCAGTAGAGGTAATAGTGGCAGGGGAAATTGGTAGAGGGGTCATAGAAGACCTCGGTTCTCCATACATTTTGATGATGACCCCTATGAATTGAACCATGTTTTCCAAGTTGGGTTCTTCAACCTAGTAAGCTATTCCCGATTTTTAGCTTCAGTTTTCTTCTTGTTGTTAGAGTCTTTTTGTATGGTGCCCATCCAAGGATTCTAAATTTGACTTTGGTCCCTACCCTCGCAAGGGTTTGTAGAGAGAACTTAGTTTTGTATATCAGAATGAAATATCAGATTACTGTTTCAATCTCACACATGTGTTTTAATGATCTGGTTCATTCTTTTCCTTTTATCTCCATGTACACATTTGTATAATTTTTGTACACATTCATGTAACTTTGTTTAAGTTTATTTCTTTGACACTGTTATATTTTAACACATAAAACCAACCTTGATGCTTTTTACTTAATACTTGTGGATTAAGCGATTGTTTTTGAGTCTATAAACCCCGAGTAACATTCCCAACTGTCTTGTCTTAGCCCGACAAGATATGAAAATGCTTGAATAAGGTTTTCCAAACCTTTTCCTCAACATTTATTTGGAGACCATACTGGAGAGATCTTCCATATCTCTCTGGTTGATTGTATTCATGATTATCTTCAAATTTTTTTGTTTTGTCTAAATACTCTTTGACTGATTTTTTCCATGACAATACCTGTTA
>JASDQU010435916.1:29841-53358 GCA_032191745.1 Picea mariana
ATGTATAAACTGGATAAGTTAGATGACTTGGTAATTCTCTCATTCACTCAAAATACACATAAATTCACTCAAACAAAGAAGGCCTTCAACTATATCTTGTTCAGAAGGTTTAATCAAGGTATGAAAGTATGAAGAATGTTTATCATATCAGTAGAATCACATACACACAATTGCACATTTGAATGACTAACTATAACAGGCAGAAATACTTATGAGCATAGTCTATCAATGAGGAGATAAGATAACAGTTATTTGTCATTAGATAAACATAGACAAATGCATAAAACATTTACTCATAAGCATGGAAAAGATAGAAGATGGAAGTCTGAACAATTTACAGTGAAAGAAGCTTCTATTTGAATTTGTTTTCCAAAATGTCTCTCATACATGAATAATACCTAAGTCTCCAAAGTCCAACCTCTCTCCCTTTGGCCACACCATCAACACAAACCCTAAAACAAAGTATTTATGTGATATACATTTTTGTTGTAATTTAGTTTCTTCATATCATCAAAACATCCTCCCTGTGCTTGACCTTAAGTTGAGGTTCTACTTATACATGCTCATCAACTATGCTCTTTGTGTATCTTTCTTTCTGACATCCTTCTTCAACTTAGTAACCTTAGTAATTTTCCTTTGATGACGGGCTGCAACCTTGTAAGAAGATCCCAAGACTCAATGATAGCTTAAGAGCCTCTAAAAACTTCTTTTGATATAACTTTTCCACCTGAAATGGCTCAAAAATTCAAAACAAAGTTTTTACATGAGTTGTCAGTGCACTCAGTGTAAAAATAGTGCTTTGCGCTGCAAACTGAGGCTCAGTTGTCAGCACACTCAGTGTAAAAATAGTGCTTTGCACTACAAACCAGTCTTCATGAGGAATAGTCATAAGATAGATGTCAATTCAGGTTTTGAAATGTAATGATGGGTTATTATGACCCACGAGTGACCTGGACAACTTAGAATTGACCCTTAGAAGTGAGAATGACTTGAATTAATGAGACATCAAATTATGCTAAATGACCAAGAAAACAAAGATTAAAATCACTTTCATGACTCAATGCTACCAGTACTTTCTGGGAGCTAACATAGGGGGTAATGGAAAAGAATCAGTGGGCTAATTGTGGTGATGAACAACAAGTTGTTGGACAATCTCTTGCCAACCATCGTTGGTAGGCAGTTATGGCCGCATTGATACATGAGTAGGGACTGGGATGTCGAAAGAAATTTGATGTGATTGGAAGGACAATCTTTCAAGTCGGGTCTGAAGAATCCCTTCGCCTACTAGGTTGAAGAACCCATCTTGGAAAAGATGGTTCAATTCTTGGGGGTCATCATCAAAATGTATGGAGAACTGAGATCTTCTATGACCCCTTTGCCAATTTCCCCTACCTCTATTACCTCTACCATTACTACCTCTACTGAAAAATCTCATCCTAAAGAAATGTTCCAATTATTTATGAAAACTCTTGACATTCCATGCATCAACCCTACCTAAATAAAATAAAAGGTTGGCTCTATCATCCTCAACAGAAGCACATGAAATCAATCCATTCATCATATTACTCAAATCGATAATTAATTGTTATTGAACATGGAATGATAGGGTTATTGGGAAGATGAAGGGTTGGTAATGAACGAACAGTGGTAGTGTGGACGGGGACCACCAGCAGATACTTTTCAAGCAACATAGATGCAACTTCCATATCAAAACAATACTTCCATTTCCAATTTAAACACTGGTCACTTCCTTCTCCTTTTTATTATTTCTTTTGAAATGTCATTTACAAAACAATGAATTAAAATGAATCTGGGAAGATGGTGAGATTGTAAGGAGCGAAAAATGGTATAATGAACAGGAAACGAAATGGACATTTTTCCATTAAATAAAATAACATTTGTTCTTTTAAAATAACATACCCTTAATTGCCAAAAACATTTTAAATTGTAGGCAATCTCAAAGTTAAAGCCATAACAACTTCTATATCAAACCCAAAGAAAATTTCCAGGAATGTCAAACTCATCCAGTCAATTCCTATCTTTCTTCTTCGAACAACAACACAATTTATACACAGACTGTCCATAATTCCAACTATCAGCGACCATATACAGAGCACTTAGAGTAGACATGAGGAGGCGAACAAAAAGAACATGCCATTGAACTTTAACATTTACATCAACCAAATTAAATTTATGTACAATAGACTGGGTTCGAGACCCTTTATTTTATTAGTTGGATGGTTTTCCTTTTTCCCAAAAATCAAATGAATCCAAACATCACCGAGTGAAAAAAACTATAATGAATTTCTTCTCCATGTATAATTTTTTTCTTTTATTTGCAGAGTTATTTTCGTATGATGGATCATCAACATAATTATTTCCATATATTAAAATAGACCACGTCAAGTGTGCAATGGAGTGTAACATGGCCAATAAATATTCAACATACGAGGCTGGTATCTACTTCCAGTATTTGCTAAGTGACAGGTCGGGTTCAAAAGCTTGGTGTTATTTTTCTTTTATTCACTATACATTCTTCAAAGCGCCCAAAACTCTTGTAGGTAATCAACCAATGGACCAAGGAGATATGCAAGTAATGAATCTTTTCACTGTCAGGTTAACCAATTCAAAACCAGAGTTCAAGTTTACAACAGTCATGACAATGGAGAGAAGTGTATGAACATCTAGGTGGGTGGGACAACTCGGCAAGTGGGGTTTGTAAAATGAAACCAAAACCTCCAACAAGGTTTGACGCAGTCGCTTCCAAGGTGGTCGCGAGGTAAAACCCAACTTTGCATTCATTCAAACTATAAAATGGCAACTAAACAGGGAAACAATTTCTCATGACTAAAGCAGGAGGTAACAATATTCCATTTAAGGAACCCAGAACCAACCTTATCATTTTTTTACCATAAAAACCCTCCAGAATTCTATCTCAGGACGTGGGTGATAACAAACAAAAAGTTTCGTAAATCTATCAATAGCAAGGAGCATAATAACCAGTCATCCACTCCATGCACATCCATAACCAAATACTTTCAACATGAAGGAGAATTTAAACAAATTCCAATTTGCAACATTCGAAACGCCAACCAATATCATTTGCACAAACATAATACACATCTAGCTACCACATCTTTCAAAAAGAAAGCACTATGCATACGAATTCTAAGAGCCAACATAGATATCCTATCCAGAGCGAGGCTAGAATGATGAATGAAAGGGTGATAGTCACCATACCTGTGAGGAAAGTGCCGAAAAGAACCAGGGACCACCACTATTCTCCAATGGTTGAGAGAAACGGAGAAAAAATAACCAAAGAAACCAAATGTGCGGCAAGGTGAGGGTGGTGATCTCGACGTGGATTGAACAGGGACCTGATGGTTGTATATACTACCAATTACTGACGAAGAAAAAGGTTGGGAGGAAGAGGCACCTTCGGTTCCACTACCACTACCCGCAGATGTCATGTTGAAAGTAATAGGTATAGGTGACGAAGGTGAACTAGCAGAATCGGAAAAAGTTCTCCTTAGAGCACTTTCTTGGGTTGACAGAATGATCTTCCTCCTCTTATTTCAAAAATAGGAGTAGTTTCAGAGGACAATCCTCTTCTTCTTCGTGAGATGCAAGGATTTGAGGACATGAAAAAGAAAACCAAGGATTTAGGAAGAGAGAGGTTACTGTTGATTTTTGGGCTGCCTTTACCTGGCTTCCCAGCATTCACAGATACTTATATATCTTTCAATCACTTCCCAAGAGCGTTCAATTTCAGCACAAGTACTAGAAGTTTCTAAAATAGTGTTAAATAAGGTCAAAGAAATGTTAGTTTGGTCGTTAAGACTGTTTCCGATATTGGGTTGTCTTGTAACAGGTATTGTCATGGAAAAAATCAGTCAAAGAGTATTTAGACAAAACAAAAAAATTTGAAGATAATCATGAATACAATCAACCAGAGAGATATGGAAGATCTCTCCAGTATGGTCTCCAAATAAATGTTGAGGAAAAGGTTTGGAAAACCTTATTCAAGCATTTTCATATCTTGTCGGGCTAAGACAAGACAGTTGGGAATGTTACTCGGGGTTTATAGACTCAAAAACAATCGCTTAATCCACAAGTATTAAGTAAAAAGCATCAAGGTTGGTTTTATGTGTTAAAATATAACAGTGTCAAAGAAATAAACTTAAACAAAGTTACATGAATGTGTACAAAAATTATACAAATGTGTACATGGAGATAAAAGGAAAAGAATGAACCAGATCATTAAAACACATGTGTGAGATTGAAATAGTAATCTGATATTTCACTCTAATATACAAAACTGAGTTCTCTCTACAAACCCCTGCGAGGGTAGGGACCAAAGTCAAATTTAGAATCCTTGGATGGGCACCATACAAAAAGACTCTAACAACAAGAAGAAAACTGAAGCTAAAAATCTAGAATAGCTCGCCACCAAATGTTGTCACTTGACTCTGCAAGATATTCTTTATCAGTCATGAAATTCAATTCATGCACAAACAAAAATACACAAACTACCAAAGATAAATCATACACCTTTAAAACAAGCTGTTGAAATATGTGATTCAGTTTTCGAATCTTGTTTCCTTCAATAATACCTTATTGTCATCAAGAGGATTAAGCTCTCTAGTAAAATCAGAATGAATGAAAGTTGAAAGTATCTCACTAGTATAAAGAAAACCTTATGGTTGTAGTTCTCCTTCTATTCTATCCCCCTTGTCTCTTCATCTCATTGAGCTTTTTTTCCTTCTCAATAAGTTAGGGTAGTTCAACTACCTTTCTTTAGTTAAGTCAAATTAGCTTAACTAATTAGTTGACACAAGTAATAATAGTATATATAAATAATGGTCTTAAATAATAATAACTAAATAGGTGGGACACCTTGTGACTCCCAATTATTTATTTTAATAATCATCAAACAATAAAATATAAAACTCAATCATTTGATTCCAATATATCCTCCTTGTAACTCTCGTTTTCATAATTATGATCAAATATTTTAAATATCAACAAAATATAATATGACCATATCCAAAAGTATCATATCCATGTTGTCCCAAAAAAACTTCCCTAACATATGTTTGTTGTCCAAAACTTTGTCAAAGTAAAAATATTGTCTTTATCATAAAAAAAATAAAATTAACCATTGTCAAAAACCATATTTATTGTAGGAGGCATTTGCCCTCTTTTCACTATTGTCCACTTTTGAATTTTATGTGGCAGCCTTTGGCTGGTTGGAACCTTGAGGTTGAACTGCACTGATAACATAAGAACAATCATCCTTAAGATGAAGGCGGGAAGACACGAATTTGGAAGATTCTTTTGATGAGCTAGAGGGAGTGGCTACTCCTTTTCCCTTGTCCTGCACAGGCTCGGGAACATTTGTTTTTAACCTCTTACTGGCATGAGATGATTGCACGGGTGAGACGATCATTTTGGTCAATTTGATTCTTTGGTGGTGGAGGGTGTAATGGAAAAGAAGCAGTAGGCCAACCATGGTGATGAATAGTAGGCTGGTGGACAATCTCTTGCCAACCATCATTGGCAAGAGTTTATGGTTGCATTGATACATGAGGAGGAACTGGGATGCCGAAAAAGTTTTGATGTGCTTGGAAGGGCGGTCTTTCAGATCTGGGCTGAAGGATCCCTTGGCTTACTAGGTTGAAGAACCCAACTTGGAAAACATGGTTCAATTCATAGGGGTCATCATCAAAATGTATGGAGAACCGAGGTCTTCTATGACCCCTCTGCCAATTTCCCCTGCCACTATTACCTCTGTTGAAAAAGCTCGTCCTGAAGCAATGTTCCAATTAGTTATGAAAACTATTGATTGTCCATGCATCAACCCTACCTAAATAAAATCAAATTTTGGATCTATCATCCTCAATAGAATCACATGCAATCAATCCATTCATCATATTACTCAAATCGATAATTAATTTCTATTGAATGGGGAATGATAGGGTTATTGGGAAGATGAAGGGTTGATAATGAATGAAAAGTGGTAGCATGGATGGGGATCACCAGCGGATACTTTTCAAGAAACATAGATGCAACTTCCATTTCCAATTTAAACACCAGTCACTTCCTTGTCCTTTTTATTATTTCTTTTGAAATGTCATTTACAGAATAGGGAATTAAAATGAATATGGGAAGATGGTGGGCTTGTAAGGAGCGAAAAATGGTATAATGAACGGAAAATGAAATGGACATTGTTCCATTAAATAAAATAACATTTTTCTTTTAAAATAACATACCCTCAATTTCCAAAAACATTTTAAAATGTAGTCAATCTCAAAGTTAAAGCCACAACAACTTCTATATCAAGCCCAAAGAAAAATTCCAGGACTGTCAAACTCAGCCAGTCAATTCCTATCTTTCTTCTTCGAACAACAACACAATTTATACATAGACTGTCCATAATTCCAACTATCAACGATCATATACAGAGCGCTTAGAGAAGACATGAGGAGGCCAAGAAAAAGAGCATGACATTGAACTTTAACATTTACATCAACCAAATTAAATTTATATACAATAAACTAGGTTCGAGACCCTTTATTTTATTAGCTGGTTGCTTTTCCTTTTTCCCAAAAATCAAATGACTCCAAACATCACCGAGCAAAAACAACTATAACAAATTTCTTCTCACTGTACAATTTATTTATTTTATTTGCAGAGTTATTTTCATATGATGGAGCATCAACAGAATTATTTCCATATATTAAAATAGACCACATCAAGCGTGCAATGGAGTGTAACATGGCCAACAAATATTCAACATATGAGGCTGGTATCTACTACCAGTATTTGCTAAGTGACAGGCTGGGTTCGAAACCCTGGTGTTCTTTTTTTTTTTATTCACTATACAGTCTTCAAAACGACCAAAACTCTTGTAGGTAATCAGCCAATGGACCAAGGATATATGCAAGTAACGAATCTTTTCACTGTCGGGTTAACACATAACCAATTCAAAACCCGAGTTCAAGTTTACATCAGTCATGATAAGGGAGAGCAGTGTCTGAATAGCCAGGTGGGTGAGACAACTCAGCAAGCGGGGTTTGTAACATGAAACCAAAACTTCCAACAAGGTTTGACATAGTGGCTTCCAAGGTGGCCGCAAGGTAAAACCCAACTTTGCATTCATTCAAACTATGAAATGGAAACTACTTCTAATGAGTAGAGCATGAGGTAACAATTTTCCATTAAAGGAATCCAGAACTGACCTTATCATTTGTTTACCATAAAACCCTCTAGAATTTTATCTCATCACGTGGGTGATAACAAACAAAAAATTTCATAACTCTATCAACATCAAGGAGCATAATAACCAGTCATCCACCCCAGGCGCAACCATAACCGAATACTTTCAACATGAAGGAGCATTTAAACAAATTCCAATTTGCAACATTTGAAACGCTAACCAATATCATTTGCACAAACATAATACAGATCCAACCACCATATCTTTCATAAAGAAAGCACTTTGCATACGAATTCTAAGAGAAAACACAAAGATTATATCCAGAGCGAGGCTAGAATGATGAATGGAAGGGCAAGAGTCACCATAGATGTGAGGAAAGCACCGAAAAGAACCAAGGACAACTACTATTCTCCAATGGTCGAGCGAAATGGAGGCAAACTAACCAGAGCAACCAAATATGCGACAAGGTGAGGGTGGTGAGCTCGAGATGGGTAAGAACTATGTGTAGTAAATGCTCGTCACTTCTCCACCCACTCATTAATCGCCATCAACCATAGCTAGGGTGGAGTGCATCCAAACTTCATCATTTTCATTAATCAAGTTTAATTCAAATCCAACATGTCACTTCCTTTTGCCAAATTGAAACGAAAACCCTTTATACCATAGTTTTATACCAGCATCAATTATATAATATGTCCCATATTTCTAACAAGCTCCACTTTGCAAGGATGGATTAACCTCGAACAATTGCATAAACCATAACTATTCTCCACATTATATAATCAATACCGCGAATGCAATATGTTATAATCAAAGTGAGTGTGAGTTGAAATCTGAATTTTAACCATATGCCAAAGTAGATGTATAATAGTTATAACCAAAGTAAGTGTCACTTTCCTTTGACTTTTAAATTGCTAGCCCTTATCATCATTGGTTGCTTGTGAAACTTTGTTTGAATTCTTGTGTTTTCTCAAACTGTAATATGCTTCTTGAAGTTGTTATGAATGCAATTCATAGAAGTGTTTCTTTTTCACCATGAACTACAAGGGGGTCCCAGCTATCTAGTATATTATTAAGTATATGTATATAAATAAATATGCATTGCAACACATTTATAGGAAGGGGTATTATGGTGTGCTCCTAGGCGTCAACAAACAGGCGACTTCACAAGGAAATTTGTTTCTAACAGATTCAGAACTCTGTATGTCTGGTTTCAAAGACCAATAGAAGTAGATGATAAAAAAAATTGTTGAAAAGAATAGTTATGCAACAGGGGGAAAAAGATGGATTAAGGGAAATAATGAGACGGGACTTTGGGAATAACTCATGGAAAGTGGTACCTGTGAGGGGGTTGGTCCTATATGCATAACATTAGAGAAATATGTAACATACAATTCTTCTTACAGTTTCAAGGAGAATGTTTCTGATTTTCTCTTTGGATCTCAAGATGGAGGGAAGAAAGGAATAGCAGAAACAGGGAAGAAGACAAAACCAACTATCCTACAACAGTGTTGAAAGAAAAAATATATTGCAATGATGTCTTAAAGGAGGACATCATGACAGTTGTGTGTATCTTATTTTTCTTTGATCAACAATATTTACATAATGACATTAATATGGAAAAATTGATCTGGACTTTATTTCTGATAATAAAAAAAAAAAAACAGAAATTAAAACTCAACCAACCAAAGTAAAAATAGAAAACATTAAAACAAAAGACTATATACATAAGTCATTTTAAACAAGCATTAATGATCAGGTTGGTTCCACATAATGTTTCAAGTCGGAACCATTAGTGTTGTAAGAGAACAATCATTCTTCCAAATCCTTTAGAAGGTATGAATTTGCGCCTTGGACAAAAGCTATTTTAAAACGACCTAGCCATAGTTTTTGGAACTTTGAGTGTCTTCCTCTCTCAGCATGAGTTGAGTTCCATAGTAGGACTTTCTCGTCAATCTTGAATTCGGCATCTTTTGCTCATCTGTTAAATTACTTTTTCACAGTTTGTTGCCTTCTCTTTATGTTCTCTAAGGCAAAATTCCTTTGTTTTTCCAGGGCTAACAGTGCATTTATTATTTGGGGAACATTGGAAGAATTTAATTCTTCAATATGTAACATCAATCGTAAGGAGGAAAGCTCCAACTCAGTAGGAAGAATAGCCTCTTGACCATATACGAGCTGAAAGGGAGTGAAGCATGTGCTTGCTTTGGTGGTTGTTCGATCTGCCCAGAGAGCATAAGTGAGAAGTGTGTGCCATTGGCGAGGTTTATCCTTTATGGTCCTCTTAATGATCCTAACCAGATTCTTGTTAGTGTACTCAGCTTGCCCATTTCCTTGGGGGTAATAGGTTGATGAAGTTAAATGTTTGACCCCTAATTTAACTAGAAATTGAGTTAACTTTGCAGAAATGAAAGCTGGGCCATTGTCCGTAATGATCTCTAATGGGATGCCAAATCTGGAAAATATATTAGTTTCTAGGGAAAAAATTACCTTCTCATCTTGTGCGTGCTTAAGAGGGACAACCTCGGTCCACTTAGTAAAGTAACCAGTGGTTGTCAAAATAAAAACATTCCATGCAGAAGACGAAGGATTGATAGGGCTAATAAAGTCTAGGCCCCATTTAGAAAAAAGGAAATCTAGGAGGACAGGTCGTAACGGCATGGCAGAAAGACGTTCTTTTCCAGCAAATTTTTGGCACTTATCACAAGATCTTGCAAATTTATAGGAGTCTTGAAATATTGAAGGAGAATAGTAACCATTTCTTATGATTTTAATGACAGTAGCTTTACTAGAAAAATGGCCACCAATGTGAATGACAAAAACCGATGATCCATGGATTTCATGTAACATTTTTTGTTCTTCTTCATCATTCACACATCGAAGTAATAAACCATCAGCAAATCTTCTAAAAAAAAAGTATCCTAAAATGATATACCTGGAAGATTTGAGGCAGAGTCTCCTTCTCTGGTGATGATCCAATTTATCTGGGCATTTTTGGTGTTGCGAGTAATACACCATATTTCTATACCAAGGATGTTCAGCTATAGAAAGAGTTTGATTTTCAATATAGAATAGAGCTGAAAGAGGATCATCTTGGTTTCAAGTTCTTCACTTGGTTCAGGGTGTTGAGCTAAGTGAAGGGCTATGTCTCGTCCCTTGATTGTTTTTGAAGTCATGATGATTAATTCATGCTCCTGAATTTTGGCAAGCCAATGTGCAAGTTTTCCTGGAAGATAAGTTTGTGAGAGAAGAAACTTGACAGCAGGCAAAGGGACTCTTACATGCGTATGTTTGCCTAAAAGAAAGTGGTGAAATGTTTTTATAGCCTTAACAAGAGAAAAATCTTGTTTTTCAATATAAGAGTACTTGATTTCATCATCTGATAAACTCTGGTTCATGTATGTTATAGGCTTTTTGATGTTTTGGTCATTGCTTTGTAAGATGATAGCAGAAATTGTTTCATCGGTGGCATTGGTATATATGATAAAATCTTCTCAAAATCTAGTTTCGCCAAAATCGGTGTGGAACTGATTGCTTTCTTAATCCTAAGGAAATCATTTTAGACGTCATTTGTCCAAGAAAAAGAACGATCTTGCTTCAAAATATTATGAATTGGTTTAACCATGACAGCAAAATATGGAACAAACCTACGGACAAAATTGAAAATGCCCATGAAAGCTTGGACTTCTTTCTTGGAGGTAGGGGCAGGAAGGTTTAGAATCGCATTAATTCTTTCGAAATCAATGCTTATTCTTGAATCAGTAGTAATATGATCGAGGATTTTTCCCTTAGTGACACCAAAAATGGATTTGGAAGGATTTAAAGAAATGCCAAATTTTTTGTAATGCATGAGAACTTTTCTAACATGACCAAAATGATTCAACAGGTTCTTTGATTAGACAGTCAAATCATCAAGATAAAGTTGGATAATTTTATCGATCAAATCATCAAAATCTATTTGTGTATCTCTTTGAAAGGTGGCACCTACATTAGACAAGGAAAAAGGCATACGTTCATAAGCAAATGTGCTCCAGCATGTAGTAAATGTGGTTTTATATCTATCAGTCCTTTTTACCTTGATTTAATTATATCCAGAAAATCCATCAAGTAAGGACATCATTTGTGACCCTGCAACCTATTGTAAAATCATTTCCATATTAGGGAGAGGAAAATGATCTTTGACACTTGTTTTTTTCAATGTGTGGAAATCGACACATAATATGATCTGACCAGTAGTCTTTTGAATGGGAATCAGGTTTGAAACCCACTTAGAATACTTAATTGGAAAGATTATACCAACTTTCAATAATTTTTCCAACTCTTTCCTAATAGTAGCTTCAAGCGCATAATTAATAGGTCGTTGTTTTTGCCTAACAAGTTTTACCCCTTCCTTGATAGGAATGGCATGTTGTATGAGAGAAGGATCAAAACCATGAAGATCCTCATATGACCATGCAAAAACATCTTGAAATTCACGAAGTAGTTCTGTGAATTTTGCCTTTTCTTCATCAGAACATTGGGCACCTAGTTTAACGATCTTTGGAGATTCGAGTGTCCCAAGGTTCAAGGAAATGGTATCACCCACTTTCCTTTTCGACTCATCTTCCTTATGTGTCTCTTTTTTTCTTAGATGACTCGACGAAAATGAACTTTTGAGAGGATTAAAGTCTTTAGGAAATTTATCATCTTCAATGGATATAATTTCCTTGGGCTTAAATGGTTCATTTTGTATGAAAGCACAAATGCCTTCATCACTTGGGAACACCTGCCGTGATTCCACGTTTTCAAGGATATGAGGACAATATAGAGATTGAAACGTACAATCAGGGCTTTGAGGAAAAAGTTTTCGGGTAGGGGATGTTGTGAACACAACTAGACTATCATCCATTGAATTGAGTTCCCGCTTAACATGAGTGATGTCAAATGATAACAGGTTTGACATGAGCATCCAAACATCTTGGGTATAGCCTTTAAGAAACTTATTGCTAGGCGAATAAATCTTATGTACAAATTTCACAACAAGTTCGGAATCACCAAAGACTGTAACGTGGCCACAACCAAGTTTATATGTGTTTTTGATGCCTAACAATAAGGCCTCAAACTTGGTGATGTTGTTCTTGCAAGAAAATTCTAACCTATAAGAAAAATTGTGGATTTTACCTATAGGAGAATATAGAATAATGTCAGTTCCATTACCTTCATTTGAGCATGAGTCATCGAAATTCCAGTGCCACATGCCATCGTCAAAATCAATTGGTTCAAGGATAGTGTCACCCTCATTAGCGAAGATAGAGTATACTCCCAAATCTTCCTCAAGATAATTTACGTTAGGTTGGGGAACACTCTCTATTTATGGTGAAATTCCTCCTTCCCTCAGGACTATAATGTTCTTTTCGTTCCTAGGGATAGACAGATGTGTTCCATCAAGCGAAACATATCCACTCATTAAGGCTTGCTAGTCTCTTCCTAAAATAATTGAATAATTGTTTATTGGCATATCAATTACCTGGATACTGAGAGTTGTTCTTCTTTCAGGATGCACGCACAGAAATAAGGTTACATCTTTGATTTCACCTATAGTTGACTATTGGAGACTGTTATAAGAGAGCATGCTTCTAGAATTTTCATTAGTGCACGATAAGCTAAGCTCTTCCATGATAATTTTTTACATTACACGTGGACCATAACCACCATTAATTAGGCAACAATGAGATATTTTATCCATAATTTTTACAAAAATGTAAAAAGGGGGATTTTTTACAAGGTTCCTAAAATTATTTACACCTATTTTATTTACAGTTGAATCCTCTTCTTTTGACTCTTCAAAAAGATTGGATATGGTAGAGACTTTACCTTCCATAAAATTCTTGAGATGATTTTGTTGTTCAGGGATGGAAACCATGTCCAAAAGAGTAGCATCATCCTTGATATTAGCCAATTGGTTAAGGATGTTGTATTTGGAAGAGGGAACAGGGGAAGGCATCCCTTGATTTTCTGAAACTCTGACAGCCTGTGTATCAGTACTTTGAGAAGACATGCTTGGTGTGGAAGAAGTACGAGGGGTATCATATTTACCCTTGGCTATGTAAGTTGTGTTCCTGGTATTGATTACCATAACATCCTTAGGTTCAACCCAATCTAGAACCGCAATTATGGTATTGGGCCTCTTGCCAAAGATCTTTCTCTCTGGCATTTTTCTTAACTTCGCAAGTACTTTCTTCATTATTTTCTTCACAGAAGTTACACCAACTACGAGACATAATGTCCTTTGGCTGAAAAGTATTTTCATTAGGATTCCTAAAAGGCACTGAGGAAGAAGAAGATTCCCCAGGGGCGGGCGAAGAAACACTTCCCTTTCGTTCGTAGGATATCATCATATTCTTCATATCTTGCACGAGTTGTAGGAGGGCAGACATATTTGTTTGCTTGACCAAGTCCCCTTTAGGGAGACCCATTCTTTCGAGTTGGTCTTCATATTATACACAAGTGTGAAGAGTAGAACCAAGATTGTCAATAGTATTTTCTTCGAGTCTATGAACATAAGGGGAAGGTAGTGCATTGTAATAATGCATGAAAGAGGCTTGATTTTGCAGGCATATTAGTTCATGGATCTGATTATATAATTTGGTGAATTGAAGGTTAAAATACTTAATGTAACACCCTGGGTTTTGAACCCCCATTTTAAATAATTTATTGTTACAATGTTGAGAGGCTAGGGTACCCAAACAATTATTAAAAGGCCAGTGTGCCCAAGACATGTAATTTTTTCTATAATTATTAATAATAAATACATGGTTGGTTGCTAGACAGACAAGGACTAGAGTTATAGGGGGCTATAATTCCACAAGAGAGGGGGCTTGAGGGGCTAAGTGTTTATTCCTATGTTAATTACCCTTTTTTCCTAAGGGAGGGGATCGGTTACGTGAGCTTCTTAGGGAAGGCCAGGAGGTTCTTAATTCCCCACGAAATTACTTAAACCCGCCTATGGTCTGATGGGGGGGTTCGACTGATGGCTTGTACATTGATTTTCCTGTACGTTCATTCATTTCCCTCACGTACTTTCATGCAGTCACTCACCCATTCTTCGATCCATGCTCATTCACATCTTGGCTTGGGAAAGGGAACCAAACTGCTAAAGATTAGCCACATGATAGTTGGTTGTAATGGTTGTTGGTGCAATCCAGCCATGAATTAGGGCCTACATGTCTGAGATGTGTTGGATTTGTGCCTTGTTTTTCTCACAACTGCAAGTCTTGAGAGTTCCAGCATTGACATTCTAGGCCAGCTATGTTGGAGGCCCTGGAAAAAGGAGAAGGGTTGCCTGAGGGATTGCGTGGCAGAGAAGGGTGGAGATCCATTCTCTTGGGTGGTACAGGCTGGGTGGAAGAGAGATGGGTACTTGGATTGTTGTGGGTGTTGGGAAACCTGTGAGATCTTGAGAGCTGACTGGTTTGGGAACCCAAGTACACTCTGGAACTGTCCTTGTGGATTCATAGCCCTGGATCGGGGGTGACACTACTGTTGATATTTGGAGCAGGGGTGTCTACGGTTGGGTGGAACTTCCTTGGTCTGTAGCCAGTTGGTGTCAACCCTTTATAAAGATAAGTGCTCTTTGTTGTGATATTATTATCAGTGTATGAATGTATTCCACTGTGTATTTTAATTATCGTTTAACTAAATCTTAGATTATGCATGCTTGCTAGATATTGTTGTGTGTGTCGTTAAATCTTTTATCTTATGCGTCCTTATTAAAGAAAGAAGGTATCGATAAGAGAAAGAAGTCCAAGGGTGGGCTTGTATGTAGCATGCCCCCGGCCTGTGGGTGGCTGGGGATGTTACATATTGGTATCAGAGCTTCTAGTTGAAACATCGGGCTAGTATGGGTCAGGTTTGTTGGTCAGAGTCTCGGGGTCGAGATCGAATTCTTACCGTGAAGTTGAAAAGCTCAGGAGGAATGGCGTTGCAAAATCTATGTAGGAGATAAAACGTCAGAGACTCATTGTAAGGGGTTTGAAGGATTGTGATTGTCCCCTTCAAATTCAGGAGCGATTGCCACTGTAGGATCAGGAGAGATACGGGATCGTTGGATCGGAGGATAGGTGAACATGGGTCATCCAATGAAAAGGAAGCAAGGGTTAAGGTCACCACCATCGGATCCTATTGGAGAGAGAGATCAACGGACAGTTGGCATTGCAAGGAACCAAGTTGCACAGGAGATAATTCCCCAAGGCGGTCTCGCCATCCAAACCATGATTTCACGAAGAGGTACGTGTCAGAAGATAAGTAACTCTAGAGAAATCGGTTAGAGAGGTTTTTCATTGATATTTGAAAATCCCAAAGCCCGGAGAGCCGGAGAACTGAAGTAAATCTCGATCATCCGAAATAGATCTCAGTCGCCAGATCATTCAGAGTAAATCTCAAGTGTCGAATCATCTGAGGTGAATATGGGTCATCCGATTCAGAAGAGACGTCATGTAAATCTGTGGATTTCGGGTGTAGGCCTGAAGTAAGCCTCAACCATCAAATTAAGGAGGACACGTGGTGCAGATCTGTGGACTATGGGTGAAGACTCAAAGTGAATCTTAGTCATCTAATTCAGAAGGACACATGGTGATAGATTGGCCAGTTTGGGAATTCAGAGTTCGATAGAATTGGAAGTGTGCCAGTATGGAAACTCCCGAAGTCTCGAAGCCCAAAGAGCCGAAGTGATGGGGCACGATGACATCACCTAGAGGTGATGTGGATCCTGGAATTCTTGAAGTGATGTGGCTTGCGGACGTCAGCTAGGATGATGTGGACACATGGGATGTGTGCCACATGTCAGTAAGTTTTTTAGCATATGGAGTATTGAAATTTTAGTTAGAACATGACACGTGTCACCCGCCTAATTGGGCCTTGTGTCTGCTTCTAGTATTTTTCCATGTGGTGACAAATCTTGCAGTCCGGAGATTGGGAACTTCAGTGGGGAAGGATGTGACAAGTTGCGTTGGGTCAAAAAATCTCGAAGGCCCGAAGTCTAGAGTACATATCGACCATTGATTCCATAAGACACATGCTGAAGGATCGTCGACTTCGTGTAGAATCACTCTGGGAGAATGTGCAGGAGGAAATTTTAAAACTTTCTAAGCCGGAAGAGCTGAAGCGATTCACAACCACTGATATGTGGGATGACACCCGTCGGCAGATCATGAACTCTGGGTAAAATCATTCCGAGAGGCGGTAAGCGAGGAAAGTTGAGACTCCCAAAGCATGGAGTCCCGAAGTGGATCTCGATCATTAATTATGAAAGAGGATGAGGACCGTTGATCTGGTCCAAGCTGAAAGTTTCAAAGTCCCGAAGCTCTGAACAAGCACTTTTTCAGCTAAGTGTAGGGTCATGGTTGTGGTCATATGTAGATTGAGAGTTGAGGGAAGGAGGGCTAAGGGCCGAATTGGTGGTCTTCGAGACAGAAAAGTGCTAAGGAAGGATTTAGCCGCAGTTTCTAATCGTGATCACTTGGGAAGGTGGTTTGAAGGAAGTGCCTGTGAAGGATGAAATTATGTGTTAGCCAAGGATAACAGGACACTATTATTTTCGGAGAATGGGGATATGATCTCCATGAACGAAAAAATAAAGAGACCTGTAGCATGGTTTGGCAATTTTGTTTATCGTATGCATAATTCTAACAAAATGGTCGCTTGCACATGTTATCCCTCCAGGAAACTCTCCTAGGCTGTAAGTCGGAGATGCCTGGTAACTCACTCTTTTTGGGAACTATTTTCTTAATAATTGATGTGGTTTTTGGATCAAGATGAATATCTAGGGACTGGACTGTGTGTTTAAGACTGTCTAGAGATATCAAATATCACAAGGCCTTCTAGGAATGCAATCAGACAAGGTTTGATTAAATAGAAGAGAAGATAGCTATTGAACCAGATTATACTCATATAAAACAAGCACAATGGGTTTAAGAACTAAGGAAATAACTTATGATTCTTAACTTAATCAATCAATTAGTGAGATGACAGTCACATGTAGATTGAACAAGCGCCAATAAAGAAATCATTCACTCATAAGATATCAGAGAACAGAAAAGAAAAATTTTGACAACACAACTGAAGGAAGATTGCAATGTTTCATATATTAAGAATAAGTCTCTCTTACAGTAGCAGCATATAGAACCCAAAATCGAACCCCTGGTTCATCTTCTATCCTAATATTTATAGCATTACAAAGTAGTTCTGAGACCCTGAAAACAGGTATCAAATATACTAAAGATAGTAACTCAAAATGCAGTTGCAAAATATGTGGGATGATCCCCAAAAATGAGGTCAATCCCAGGGCCTTTCTTTCTTCTTGATTGTTGGTGAAGTGCAGGGCAGCCTTCCAATGCTGAATGATGACTCTCCAAGAGAGGCAAATTCGAATCTGTTGAGATGGCAAAATACCATGATTTTCTGTCTTGTCAAAAGATATCAAAAATCTTTGGAACACCTCTTCTTTCAACCACTTGTCAAAAATAACTGTTGGTTTTGTCTTGATAATTTATCAGATGTTCATTCGAAAAGATTGCAAACCTTTTCAACTCGAAAAAACTTGATCTATGCAAAAACTTGGTTTTTATGAACATGATAGGATTTCGGTGGTTACTTGGAAAGCTTCTGGATGGATTAACTACCGAAAGCGCAGCTTTCGGTGGTTAATGAACAGTCGTCCTGTTCGCCTAAACCACTGAAAAGGAAGGTTTTACAGAAATAAATTGCCTTGGAAAAAATCAAATTTCTCAGTCATGGAGAGTCTGTTTTGCATGCCTGAATAGTTGATCGACATCTACAGATCATAAGCTTTCCAATGGTGCAATCAGATTTGGATTTGGAGCTAGGGAAGTTAGTCAAATGTTCCCTACAAGATTAGGCATCATTCTTGCAAAAATGCTAGTGCATTTTTTTATCGTTAACATCTGGCTCCAACTGGGATGGAGACCTCCCTGTGAGGTTTCCAAGAACCTAGCAGACCTTGTGCCTTTAGTATTGGGCCATGGAGTCATTCAGCCTTTTCGGTGGTTAATGAGCACACACAGGCTCGCCTAAACCACTGAAAACAGAAACTTACCCAAAAATCAAAACTTAATGAATCTCGATTACTTGCAAGAGTACAAAGACCTCAGAGTTTGCTAGACGAAGCTCCTCTCTCTATTTACAACACTTCCAATTCTTAGTATGAGGTCAATAGGCACATCCACCATGACTATCTTCCATTATTAGGAGAGAAATGAGGATTTTCACCAATTTGCATATTTCAGCGTTCCAGAAACATAATGAGGAAACCAAGCTGCACCACCACTAGCATTTTCATAAGGTATAGAAGAAGGATCAAGGACTATAGTAAACCAAAGATCCACTGAATTGTGTGAACAATCATAAAGAAGCCACAGATAAGTCTACAATAATAATAAAAACTTAGGCTGTGAAGCCACTAACGGAGGGTGTTGCCGGTTGCAACCATGTCTCTGTAAACCTTTTCCGTATCGTGTATCAATACAACAACAACTTCAGATACAAAGGATTTCTAGATCCTCTGATATATGCAGGTAGCCTTTTAAAAATGACCAAATATAGTTAAAAAAAAAAAACTTCTTTTTTACTTTCTTCTTCAAGAATAGTGTTTAGACTTGGTTTGATAATTCATAATCATCCTATTCCAGAAGATTTCACATCATTCCAACTTGAATATCTCAAATCTGGGCAAAATTTTGAATATTCTGGTTAAAACAGCTTTCTGTGGTTAACAGTGTTTGGATTTAAATACCTTATTTACCAAAAGCACTTATTTTCGGTGGTTAATGAGCACTGGAGGGCTCGCCTAAACCACCAAAAAACAGAAGTATTTCAAAAATCAAAATATCAAAATTCTGATTACATGCATGTTGGTAAATGACTTCAGGGCTTCTTAGATGAAGCTCTTTTCTCTCTGACTAAACTTGTAATCTCCTCCTGTTGGGTTTCAGCTTGCAACTCTTCTTCCATAGAAGTGGCAATTTGAGCAAGGGCCTCTAATCCAAGTGGTCTAGCTATGACATGCTCTTCAGGAAATACTATCGTGGTGTCAATCTTCCAAGCAGCAGCAGCAGCCGTAACCTCCATGCCAATGTAACCACCTCCAATTATAACAAGTTTTTGGCACTTTGCATAGAAGATACCAATAAATCAGCATCAGCAACATCTCGAATATAATGGAAACCTGGCAAACTTCCTCCAATTGTGTTTGGCAACCTTGAAGCACTGCGAGGCGGTTGTAAGTGTTTGTGTTGAGATATCCAGGCCTGTCATTCAATCCCTTTTTCCTTATAAAGAATGGGGATCTTTTGCAATTTCAAGAAATGTAGACCCTTGAATTAACTCCATCAGTAATTTTGGTACACCATAAGATTTCCCTGTTAACATACCTTTCTGATGCAAGATTGACTAGAATTTACAACCATCCTTTTCAATGAGAATCTCATTCTGAATGCAATCCAACTTGTTCCTGATTAAAGAATTGGTTTGAGAATCATTTGGAGTTTCTCAAGCCTCGGAAGATAGAAAAGTATCTCTGACCCAGGGTAAATCGTTCAGATAATTATAGTCCATCTTTTCTTCTTATTCCCATATGTCTGGAAATCTTCTCTTTGATGTGGACGATAGCATTGGGCAGAGCGGATGTGTAAGGGATGGTCATCAGCAATGACTTCATTTGGCCCCTTTATTTCCTTGGTGCAATCCAGATTGGAATGATGAGCTAAGTAATTGGTATGGGAGTTGTTTTTGTCTTCATTCAAGAGCACAAAGCTTCCTTCCCTTTTTGAGTTAATATCCCCTGCTTGTGCAGATAAACTGATAAGATTTGTGTGCCATGAAAGGAAGCTTCCCACCGATTCAGTCTAATGTTGTACATCTAAACTGTTGAAAAATGGAACCCTGTTGTTGGTTATAGGTCTGGTACTTAAAACACACCTTCCACCAACACTGTTTTCAGATCTTCCACGTGAATTCTGACCTTCATCAGGTGCTACCTGAGTCACATATCTTAAATTGTTTCTGGATTGTCGACCCAAACCTACCTTGTCATTTAAATCCCTAGATCTAGAAGAAACTTCTTGCTCATTTTCCTGACATAAGTAATCGCCATGCGTTGACTGGATAAAGCTATTCTCTTGCTTCATACTGTCCTCCATTTCCAGCAAGTCTTCGAGAAAACCAATACGTGGACTTTCATTGAATCTTCAGTATTGAAAAAAAAAATATGGTGAGACACCTCTGTGACCCATTTATCTAGAGATTCCATTCTTTTGGGCAGTTTCTCAATGGTAGGTCTCTCAGCACTGTCTTCAGATCTGAATCACCTACAGTTTTAGTTGCCATCCGTACCAGACCCGCTTGTTCGGAATTTTTGGAGTATGTCTTCTCTGTACAAGCTTGAGCAATCTTTGAAGAGCTAAGGGGAATTGCCCAGAGCGACTGTTGAATGTAGCAAGCTTTCGATCCACAACTGCCAAAGGAGAATTGCTCGAAAGAACCTTCAAGATCTAGTGTCAGAAGAGAACTGCGTGCAGCCTGATAGTTGCGTTCATCTCATTATTTTGCTGAGCAGAATCCCATATGTATCGGGATATGAATCTCAACATTGATGACTATGATAGAGTAAAAGAGATGGCACTTAGTGTGGGCTTTGCTGAGCGCATGGCTATAATTTCGTAGTTTGAAAGCAACCCGGACATGCAAGATTTATTCAGAAACTGATGCGTGATCTCCTTTTCTTACTAGTTGCTCTCATCAGGGAGTGTTAAATGAATCTGACGAGATCCTGCAATCGATCTGGATGCTATGTCGCTTCGTTCATTCCTGTATTCTATAAACTTAGGAGCATCCTCGGCTAAAACAACTGTATGCTGGCCATGAGGTTTATCAATCAGTCTAACAGTGTTCTCTTTTTTGTCCCCCTTTCTAGGAGCTTTTTGCAGATCCATTTACAAACCAGACAAGGCATTTTTGTATCCAACATGACTGGCATTTATCCAAGCCTCAAATTGAGATAATGAAATGCAATATCTACAAGCCTTTGAATTGATGCCAGTTCGCGGCATCATAAAATCCGAGGCTTTAACTACCAGTTTGAGAACAGAAATGTGCAAGGTCTCCACTTTGTTAAAACAACTGGTATTTTCCTGTATTCACTGAGCCACTTGGAAGATTTCTCGAAATGGTCTTTACATGCAAAAACCTGGGTCCTGGTGCACCAATAGAAGGCTCCTTTCATGACACAGAAGATCTACAAGGGTAAGATGTGCTACCTTGACCTGAAATATGTTCACTATAATAGTCTGAGGGCTTTGAATAGGATAAGGGTTCATTCTGATGTTGGTCCAGACGAGAACCTTTATCAAAAGAGTTATGTTCTTCCTTGATTTGTAATCTTGACTTTTAATCTAAGTTTCCAACTGAAACTTCCTGCTCAAAGGAAAATTCTTTTTCAACATGCAGACCTTTCTCCCTCATCTTCTGAACATCTTCTGCCTCCCAGTTTTGTTCAACCTCTCTTTTGGTAATCTGCTCCTCTAGCTCAAGATGCTTGTTCTTTGTATTTTCTTTCCTCTATTTGGCAGCTCCCCGGACATTCCACCAAGTCTGAACCAATTATCTCTAAATGCACCCTTTTCCCTATTTGACTCATATGTATTCCGGATATTTTGTCCTCTGTAAGGAACGTCTGACCCACAACCTCTTGAAGGGTTTGCAACCTGCCTCTCAAAAAATTGTTTGCCATTAGAAGAGGAATCCCTATTGCTGTAGCATTCTGCCCTGTTTCATCTTTCACCGTGAAAAATTAAAACCTGCCTGTAGACTGTCTATTTATTCGACAACCAATAATTGAAAGGATCTAAATGCTCGTATGGGGAGCTTATTTTCTTTTTGCCTATTCCTACACTAACACTTTGCACTGCTTCTTAATCACGTAAACTCATGCTTCCAATGAAGCCATGTAAGAAATTTATTTACAGGCATCATGCTAGATCTTGTCCCGAACAACAATGGAAGCCATATCATGCAGAAAAGAGGTTTAAATAGATGATAAAAACAATCTTCTTCTGACAAAAATATCCTTGGGTTTATGCTACCCATAGAATCCAAATAGTCAGCAATAGGGTCATCGAATTCACAAAGAAATACCTTTTTGAACTGCTGATCCAACTGAAAATTGAAATGATGTTGAAAGATGTCTTTACTGATCTCATTGTTGAATGTAGGCTGCTCAACCCTTGCCGGAGAAACATGTAGGATGGACTGTTGAACTAGAATTTTTAGCCCCTCACCTTCTTCTCCATATTTGCTGCAATTCCCCTGTGTCTGCACACTTGAAAGATGAAGGCTACCTTCATCATCTACTGCAGATCCAAATCCGAGATTTAGGTCTTCTCTGTTATTGGGATCAAGAGACTCATGACTAGTATCAATTACAGCATCGACACACTCTTGATCATGATTCTTGTGTTCTAGCTGAAGATTAGACAGTCCCTGCAAATCTGGAATTTATAGGCTGTCCTCATCAACCTCTACAGATCTGAAACTATCACTTGTTATCTTGTTAATTTGCTCATCATTTCCATTTTTTTCAGAAGAAACAATATGATTTTCGTGACAACCTAAAACAGTGGATGCATTTAATACGATGTAAAAAGCATCACTAAAGTTATCATGGTGTGAATCACTGATCTCTTGCTCATAATGAATAATATTCTCTACAGCAACATATTTTTCATGAGTATCTAATTCTTTAGTCAATAATTGAAATTCATGACAACATTGAGGATAGAGAAGATCAGCCGGAAATATCCCTTTACAAAACACATGGAAGGCAGCATGAAAATCAGCCAAAGAGCTGATACTAGAAATAGGCAAAGATTGGTACCAATCACGAGCAATCCCTTCTAGTGAAAAACAAAAGAGCCGGATTTGAACATCCTCATGCACTACGTGCAACCGATGCATGTAATCATGAAAGTCCAGCAAATGTTCAGCTGGCACTTCCCACTTTTCTCCTCGAAATCTGGGAAGACAGTTCTCCCATTCATCTCTAATAGGTACTTGATTAGGGAAACCAGCAATGCCTGAAAAATCACAGAACGCATACCTCTTGGCTAAGATCTTGTTCATATCATACCAGTGGAGTCACCAACAATTTTCTGAACAATGGAGTCGCCACTGAATTCGTCCTTCATGGAGTCGCCAGATAGATGATTACAACCAAATGATGTCCAGGCTTTGTCTATCATCAAAGCTGG
>JASDQU010435917.1:3147-21616 GCA_032191745.1 Picea mariana
AAGTCAAAAATATGAGGAAAAAAAAAAGTTTTATTTCCCTCCAAAACTATTTACCCTTATGGTTGACATCATCATCTTGAATCCTATTGGTTCTTTTAAAGTTAATGTTGATGGTACATTTTTTGTTTTGAGGCACATTTTTTACCTCAAAAGTTCCCTAATTGTGAAGCAAGTATAGGGTAAAACAAAGAAATCAACTTTATACTATAGAAAATAGAGAACATGGTAATTACATAGATGTTGAACATGTTGGAATTATTTCCATTGATGTCAAAGGATTAATGATGTCATTGATGGCATATTATGGAATTTGCTATATACACAACATTTCCAAGATTGATTTATATATATAGGTATACAAGTATATTTAAAAATGGGTGCATGTGAAAAAGTAAAAAGTGAAATAGTGGTTTCAAACACATGGGTTTGGGGTATATGCCTATGGTATTGGGAAATAATTATTTAATTAATGGACATGTCCCTTTATGAAGGTTTCTAAAAAAGTATAAAAAGAGAAAGTATTGAGAGAAAGTGTGTGTGAAAAATGGATTAGCAAAAATTGAATTGTGAAATCAGTTTCAGGTCATCTTAGCATTTTCATGATAACCTTTTTCATAAGACGTTTTAGACCTTAAAATTTGGAAGAGACAAAGGATAGATATTGATGTCCATGTGGTACAAATTTCAAGTCTTGTTTCAGTATGCTTTCAGAGATATGCCATGTGGAAGTTAGGGCTCCTTAATGCTCCTGAAATCAGTTTCAAACAGGTAAGCTTGGCACTTTTGCTATAACTTATTGGATGGAATGTTTCAAACCCTGAAACTTTGCAAAGATAGAGGAGATATCTTGGTGTACATGTGGTAAAAATTTTAGATGTTGTTTCACAACAATTCCGGAGATATTCCATGTGGAAGTTAGGGTTCCTGAATGATCCTGAAATCAGTTTCAAGCAATTCAACTTTGCATTTTCGCTATAACTTATTTTATGGGATGTTTCAGACCTTGAAACTTTGTAAAAACAATGGAGATATCTTGTTGTACTTGTGGTACAAATTTCATATGATGGTTCACTATACTTTAGGAGATATGATCTGTGGAACTTAGGGTTCTTGAATGCTCCTAAAATCAATTTCAAATAGGTCAACTTGGCACTTTCGCTATAAATTATTTTCTCGGATGTTTCAGACCTTGAAATTTTGCAGAGACAGAGAAGAGATCTTGTTGTACATGTGGTACAAATTTTAGATGTCGGTTCACTGCACTTTGTGAGATATGATATGTGGAAGTTATGGTTTAAGAATGGTCCCAAGATCAATTTCAAACAGGTTAGCTTGGCATTTTCACTATAACTTCTTTTTTGGGACTCTTCAAATTGTGAAAATTTTAGAGAACGAAGGAGGCATATAAAGTACCTCGGGAAACAATTTTAGAATCAGATTTGTAAAATTGGATATGTGGCATGATGTACAAGTTCATTCTTGGGAACAGACCCAAATCAACAAACTTTGAGAAACTTGCCATTTAGAAATTCAAATTTTTTTCAGACATGCAAAAGACAGAAGTAGTGAGTAGACCTGGTGAAGGTAGAAGCATTGAGTAGACCTGGTGAAGGCAGACAACAAACTGACTTGGTGAAGGCAAAAGTAGCAAGCAGACTTGGTGAAGGTTGGTGCATCTCACACAAAGAGATTGGTGTCTCTTGCTAATTTAGTGCTTAGAAATGGGGATTGGTGTCTCTAGTAGATTGATGTATATGAAGATTTGTAAGAGTGGTTTGGTGCCTACTATGATTTGTACCAGTGGGGATTGGTGTCTCCAATAGGTTGGTTCCTACAAATATTTGTAATAGTAGGTTGGTGCCTACAAATAATTATAAAGAGAATTTTTGTAGTTTTCTCCCAAAAGGGTTTCCACGTAAATCTGGTGTTTCATGTTCTGTATTTAATAGATCTCATATGTTATTTTTTTTTCTTATGGTTGATGAATGTTTGAAAAAGTAAAAAATTGTCTTATATTGATTCATCCCCCCTCTTAGTATAAGTGTGTGCTCAATAATTGGTATTAGAGTGAGTTCCTTAGGAAACAATCTAACCACTTGAAGGTAGATATCGAGAGCACACATGGAAATGGAAACTAAAACTTTGGAAAATGAATACAAAGGGAAATAAATGATGGATTCACAAGAGAAAAAAAAGTGTTGAAACATATGTGGAAGTAGATCTTGAAGAAGAACTCATTTGTGCCTTAAGTGAAATAAAGAAGCTTAAGAAAAATAATTTTAAGCAAAAGGAACAATTGCATAAATATGAAGAGGAGGATTGTGATGCAAAAGAAAAAAATGTCCCAAAGCCTTGAATAAAATGAGAAGACTATTATCAACCTAAAGATTCAACTAGAAGAGGAAAAATGACAGAAGAAGTGGTGAGAATACAGCTAAAGGAAAAGGAAGGAAATTGCAAGAAACTGGAAGCTGAAGTTATTTCTTTAATAAAGGAATTGGAGAAGTCAACCGCTTCATTGAATAGAATCTTGAAGTTTGAAAAGAGAATTTAAATCTTAGATGATATTATCAAATTCCAAAGATCACCACTCATTAAAACTAGTCTTTGTTATGATAAGAGTTAGATGACCACCAAAGAATATTCAAAATCGGCAAATCCGCCGAAGAAAGTAAATGAAGGAAAATCTAAAAGCTATGCTAATGTACTCAAAATATCCATCAATGAAGAAGACAACATGAAAAGAGAAAATGGTCTTCCACAAAAAATTGGTGTTCCTCCCAAAGACAATGAGGACAGATTCAGAATCTCTTTCCCACCAATACGACCTCGCACAACTCAGTACCAAAACTCTTTCCTTGGTTATTGTTTTTCTTGCAATCACTTTGGTCATAAAGCAATAGATTGTAGAGTATATGAAAGAAATAATCATGTATGGAACAAAAACAAAAGTACTTATGGGTTCTCAAATAAAAACTATAATTCATTTGCTCCATTATTTGATTACAATATTGTATATTATAAGTGAAAAAACTATGGGCACATAGCACATTTTTGTAGAAGTGGCCTAGTGGAAACTTCTAGAAAAAATAGGGAAGAAGATACCCTTGCCAAGCAAAAGAAAGAATTTGCGGGATTTTAGAAAAGGAAGCAGGAGCAAGAAATGCAGAAGGAGGAATCTATGCTTCTGCAAATTGCTCCTCATGCTCAAAATAAAGGAAACAGATGGTACGTTGACAATGGATGATCAAGCCATATGACAAGGGACAAGAGAAATTTTCACACTTTGAAGGAAGTAAATGAAGGCATTGTAACATTTGGAGATAATGCTACCCTTAGGATAGTCAAAAAAAGTACTCTTTTAATCTTGATAATAACAAGGCTAAAATAGAGAACGCCTTGTATGTTAAAGGTTTGGAACATAATATTCTCTGTGTTAGTCAAATGTGTGATCAAAGACACACTCTCATATTTGATTCTCAAGGTTGTGAGATAAAGAAGAAAGGCTTGGGAAGATTAGTGGAAAATGCATATAGAACCTCAAATATTGTATATATCCTCAATGAGATCAAGGGAGAAAAATGCTATATGGAACAAATATATGAGAGTTGGTTATGGCATAGAAGAATGGGCCTTATAAATTTTGACAATTTAGTAAAAATAAACACCAAACAAGTAGTGAGAGATATGTCAAAGATTGCTAATCCTTCAAACACTCTTTGCAATCAATGTCATCATGGGAAAGAGACAAGAGAAAGCTTCAAATCAAAGGAGTACTCAACAACAAAGCCATTGGAACTCATTCATAAAGATATTTGTGGGCCTACAAGAACACAAAGTATACAAGGTGAAAATTACTTCATGTTGCTCTTGAATATTACTCTAGAATGACATGGGTTACATTTCTAAAATAAAAATATGAAGCGTTTGAGAATTTCAAATCATTCAAATCCTTGGTTGAAAATGAAAATGATTTGAAAATAAAATGCTTGAGATCAGACAGAGGAGGTGATTTTATCTCAAATGAATTTGAAGAATTTTGTGAGCTTAATGGAATAAAGAGAATTTTTTCAGTTGCAAGAACTCCACAATAGAATGGAGTGGTAGAACAAGAATCAAACCATACAAGAGATGGTTAGAACAATGTTGAATGAGTTGATCTATCAGACACGTTTTAGAGAGAAGTAGTGAACATCGCAGTCTACATTATGAATAGACAGTAAATCAGAGTCAACAACAAAAAATCACCTTATGAATTATGGAAGGGTAGACCAACAACAGTTAAATACTTCAAAGTTTTTGGAAGCAAGTACTACATAAAGAGAGATGATGAGGACTTGGGAAAATTTGACTCCAGAGCTGATGAAGGTATCTTTCTTGGTTATTCATCGAGAAACAAGGCTTATCGATTTTACAATAAAGTATTGGGAAAAATCGTAGAGAGTGCCAATGTGAAAATGGATGAAGAAGGGCATCAGAAGGTGAAAGCACATGTTCAAACAGAGGATCCAAGCTACAAAGAAGAAGAAGGAGGAGGAGAAAAAAATGAAGAAGAAGAATCAAAATGTCAAAATACAAAGACAGCATCTAGATTTGTCTGAAAGAATCATTCATAAAATTTGATTCTTGGTGATAATGATATGAGAGTTCAGACTAGAAGAAGACTAGTAAGTGCACCAAAGCATTCAAACTTCTCTTTTCTATCTAAAATAGAGCCTAAGAAATTTACAAAATCTAGCGAAGACGAGCATTGGATTGATGCCATGGAAGAAGAGCTTAATCAAATTGAGAAGAATGAGACATGGGAACTTGTTCCAAGACCAAAAGATAAAAATGTGACTGGTGCCAAGTGGGTTTTTAGGAACAAGTTGAATGAATATGGAAAAGTAATAAGAAATAAAGAAATATTGGTTTGTAAAGGTTATGCTCAAGTTGAAGGTATTGATTTCGAAAAAACTTTTTCCCTGGTTGCAAGACTAGAAGCTGTCAAAATGTTTTTGGCATTTGTGTATTTCAAGAACTTCAAATTCTATCAAATGGATGTCAAGTTTGTTTTCTCAATGGAAATTTAGAGGAAGAAGTATACATTGAACAACCATAAGGATTCTTATTATCAAAAAATAAGGATCACGTATGCAAATTGAAGAAAGCACTATATGGGCTAAAACGAGCTACCAGAGGATGGTATTCAAGACTTGACAAGTATCTACAACAACAAGGCTTCAAAAAGGGAAATTTTGATAGTAATCTCTACATCAAGACAGTTGGAGAAAACCAATTGATTGTTGTGGTTTATGTAGATGACATCATTTTTGGAAGCAATATGAACAAAATGTACCAAGAGTTTGCAATAAAAATGCAAAAGGAATTTAAGATGTATATCCTTGGTGAACTAACATTCTTTCTTCGTTTACATATTTCTCAATTCGACAAAGGAATATTCATTTCACAAACCAAGTATATCAAGGAAATGTTAAAGAAGTTTAGAATGGAAGATTGTGCACCATTCAACACACCCATGGTCATAGGTTGTAAATTAAGGAAAGATGATGAATCTCTGGAAGCAAATTAAACATTGTACAGGTCAATGATTGGCGGCGTACTATAATTGACAACATCAAGGCTGGATATTATGCAAGCAATAGGATTGGTTGCACAATTTCAAGATGAACAAAAGGAAATTCATGTGCAAGCAATGAAAAAAATATTCAAATATCTAAATGGCACCTTGGATTTCAGCTACTGGTACTCAAGAGGTGAATATTTTACTCTAATAACATATACAGATGTGGATTGGGAAGGAAGTGTTGATGATAGAAAAAGTACAAGTGGAGGAGCATTCTTTCTGGGCAACAATATAGTGTCCTGGTTGAGCAAGAAACAATCTTCAATTTCTCTATCCACAACAAAGGTTGATTATATAGCAGCAACAACATGTTTCACACAAGTTCTTTGGATGAAGCAGACTTTGAAAGATATTGAGGTAGAATATGATCACCTAATCTCAATAATTTGTGACAACATAAGTGTAATAAATATTTCAAAGAATCTTGTTATGCACTAAAAAAAAGCACATTTCAATAAAATATCACTTCTTAAGATAACAAGTAGTAGAACAAAATGTCAAGTTGGAATATATTGTCACCAAATAATAGATTGCATATATTTTCACAAAACCTCTTCCCAAAGAGACATTTCAATATCATAGGCAGAAATTGGGAGTAATATTGATCTCATCACTAAGTTATTAAGGAGAAGCAAAAGATCATGGGTAGCATCCCTTTTCCATTGATTTCAAAGGGGGAGAGTTGCAGATAGGGGGAGAATTATTTCTATGCCTAGTGTACTATGTGTTTCGTTGTAGGATTGTCATTAATGACAAAGGGGGAGATTATTGGAATTATTGTCATTGATTTCAAAGGATTAATGATGTCATTGATGTTATATTATGGAATTACAATATACACATCATTTCCAAGGTTGATTTACATATATAGGTCTACAAGTTTATTAAAAATGAGGTGCAAGTGAAAAAGTAAAAAGTGAAATGGTGGTTTCAAACCCGTGGGTTTGGGGTATTTTCTCATGGTATTAGAAATTAATTATTTAATTAATGGACATGTCCCTTCATGAAGGGTTATGAAAAAGTATAAAAAGAGAAAGAATTGAGAGAAAATTCTTGTGTGAAAAACGGATTAGCAAATATTGAAATGCTAAATCAGTTTCAAGTCATCTTGGCATTTTCGTGATTTTTTTTTTCTAGAACGTTTTAGACCTTGAAATTTGGAAGAGATAGAGGATAGATATTGTTGTACATGTGATATAAATTTTAGATGTTGGTTCATTATACTTTTGGAGATATTCCATATGGAAGTTAGGGTTCTTAAATGCTCCTGAAATCAGTTTCAAACAAGTCAGCTTGCTATAACTTATTTTCTGGGATATTTCAAACCTTGAAAATTTTTCAAGATATAAGAGAGATATTGGTGTACATATGATACAAATTTAATATCCTCCTTCATTGTACTTTCATATATGTTCCCTATGTAAGTTAGGGTTCCTAAATGATCCCGAAATCAATTTCAAACAGGTCATCTTGTCACTTTCACTATAACTTATTTCCTGGGATGTTTCAGACCTTGAAAATTTGCAGAGATAGAGGAGAGATCTTGGTGTACATGTGGTTCAAATTTCATATGATGGTTTTCTATAATTTCATAGATATTCCCTGTGGAATTTAGGGTTCTTGAATTCTCCTGAAATCATTTTCAAACAGGTTAGCTTGGCACTTTAGCTAAAACGTATTTTATGGGATGTTTCAAGTGTTGAAATTTTGCAGATATAGAGGAGAAATTTTGTTGTACATGTGGTAAAATTTTCATATGTTAGTTCAATGTAATTTCTGAGATATTCTCTATGGAAGTTAGGGTTTATGAATGGTCCTGAGATCAGTTTCAAACATGTCAACTTGACATTTTCACTATAACTTCTTTTCTGGGACTCTTCATACTATGAAAAATTTAGATAATAGAGGAGACATGTAGAAGTACCTCATGTAATCATTTCAAAATTAGATTTACAAAATTGGATACATGGCATGTTGTACAAGTTCATTCTTAGGAAGATGCCCAAAGCAACAAGCTTTGAGAAAGTTACCATTTGGAAATTCAAATTTTGGCCAGACCTGGTAAAGGTAGATGTAGTGAGCAGACATGGTGAAGGAAGAAGTAGTGAGTAGACATGGTGAAGGTAGAAGAAACAAGCAGACTTAGTGAAAGAAGAAGTAGCAAGCATACTCTATGAAGGTTGGTGTAGCTCACACAAAGAGATTGGTGTCTCTTGCTAAGTTGGTGCTTAGCGATGGGATTTGCATCTACGAAAATCTATAAGAGTAGGTTGGTGCCTACCAAGATTTGTGCCAGTGGATAATATTTGGTCCATGTTCTGTAGTTAATAAAAATCAAATGTGATTGTTTTCTTATGGTTGATGAATGTTTTTGTATTTACTTCATGTGAGGTGTTTAAAACCTTCATTAAGTCCTAGTTTTAACCTATTGGTTATGAAAAGGACCAATAAATCCATTGGAATTAATTCCAACATAAGCCAATGCAAAGTGTACAAGAGAACACCACTGAGTTCATAGAATAAGACATTATGTTGGGAATATCTCCCAAGAGCCCACATGTTCTCCTCAAGTATATGGGTGGTCTCCACAATGATTTAAAGAGGAAAGTGATGCTCTTAAAACCTAGGACCGTTGATGAGGCCTGTGTGCAAGCATTGCATTTGGATATTGACAAGAAGAGAAGAAAATCAAATGGTTCCAAGTAGAAAGACCACTAAGGCACTTCCAAGGAGGGGAAGACAATAACATTTTCACATCAATGCAAGGATCCAAGAAACCACTATAGCCACTACAATATTGATTTTCATACCAAAGATAAGCGTTGGAAGCTACATCTAGAGTTAAATCCAAAGAACCGCAAGAAGGAGGTCAAGAATAAGAACATGCACCTAGCTATGGATTCAAGCAACCAGATAGAGAGAAACTCAATTATATATGAAAATAGTATCCCTACTACAATGCAAAAGGAGGTGAAATTGAGTAGCCTCCATCCCAAGGAGGGGATGAAGATAACCAAATTGTTCCATATCAAGATCTAGGTTAAGAAGACAAAGGTGGATTCTCTTTTCAATTCCAGTTTGCATGCCAACCTCATAGAAAAGGATCTGGTAATTAGTAATCTTGAATTGGAATTTCATTATCATATTCATCCATAGCGGATAGGTAAATAAGGCTATAGAGCTCAGGGTCACTAAGCAGTGTAAGGTAAAATTTGTTACAAGTGAAAACTTTTTGATGAAGTGGGGGTATATGTAGTACCACTTGATGTATGTGGTGTAGTGTTTGGAAGCCCCTACATGTACATGAGGGATGTGATCTTCATGAGGAGAGAAAACCAATATTTCTTGGTCACAGATGAGAAGTGCATCATCAATGCACACAAAGGTAAATCCAAGATCTCTCTGGTAAGTCCTGACCAAGCTAAATTGATCATCTCAAATAGAAACATTGTATAACTTTTCTTAAGATAGAATCAATAGGATGAAAAATTGGTAAAAGTAAAGGCATCTCTGGAAGGATATCTTAAAGAGAAGAAACATTGGTTGGGGGAGATTTTGAAAGAATATAGAAAAAGTGTTCTAGGATACTAAAGGGTTACCACCTAAAAAGGAAGTGGAGGATGAGATACATCGATTTCCAAAATTCCCATCACCAAACATAAGAATATATAGACAATGCATAACATAAGCGATTGAAGTGAAGAAACAAATATAGCCATTGTTGGAGTAGGGATTAGTTTGACCAAGTACCTCACCTTGTGGGTTACTCATCATCATAGTGCTCAATAAGGATGGGATTCAAAAAATGTGCATTGCCTACAAATATCTGAGTAAGATCACCTTCAAGAATCAATACCCTTTTCCCAAGATCAATAACTTGCTAGATCAACTACAACATGCCAAATAATTCACCAAGTTGGATCTCAATCAACATACCACTAGGTATGATTAACAGAAGAAGACACCCAAAAGACTACCTTCAAGATAAGCAAGGTTTATATGAATGCTTGGCAATGCCTTTTGGTTTATGTAAAGCACCAAATACATTTATGCATTTGATGAATGATGTATTGCACCCATTTCTACATTCATTTATAATAGTGTACTTGGATGTTATTTTGATTTTTAGCTATACCTGAGAAGATCATATCTCACATCTCATGCAGGTGTTAAAGACCTTGAAAACACATCAACTATTGGAAAATATTAAGAAATGTGCATGTTCCCAGCGTTTTGCGGTGTACATGGGGCATGTGATTGGTGGAAGGGAACTCAATATTGATGCTACAAATATGGAATCCATCATCAAGTGGCCAACTTCTACCAGTTTCATTGGATTTAGGGTCTTTGTGAGGGAAACATAGTATCTTTGGAAGTTTAAATCATTCTTTTCAGCTATGGTTGCACCACTTCATGCCATAATAGCCAACGACAAAATTTTCTAGTGGAGAAAGAATTGTCAAAAGGATTTTGAAGAGTTAAATCCAAAGATTAGTCAAGCATCCGTTCTTGCATTTCCCAATTTACAAGAAATGAATGCAAGTGGATATGATATCGGAGCAATCTTGATGCAAGCAGGTGGGCCAATATACTATCATTATGAAATGTTCCATGGTGGATCCTTGAACTACCCTACATATGACAAGGAACTCTATGCTCTCATTCAAGACCTTAAGAAATTGAAGCACTATTTGATGGGAAAGGAAACCATCATTTGCACTGATCACCAAGCAGTGCAATATTTATAACCCCGGGGTAAGATTTAGAAAAAAAGACACTAGAAGTGGATGGGATTTTTACAAAAAAATCATGTTATGATCAAATATAAGAAGGGTAAGAAGTTGGCAGGAATATTTTCAAGGCCACTCACACCCAAAATCACAATGTTGGGTCCTCTTGTGCACATGGATCCTTTCACCCATGAGACATACAATTAGGAACACATACTAGATGAGGACTTTAAGAAGGTGTTTCAACAATTACAAGGCCATGTTTTTGAATAAGGTGATAGAAATGATGAATATCATCTCCAACATGGGATGATATACAAGATGGATAAGCTCAGTGTTCCTAAAGGAAAAAGATTTCAACTTATCAGAGAGGCTCACACGTCCAATGTTGCAAAGAATTTTGGTTTTGCCAAAAAAGTGGCCAATCTATTGAGGCATGTGTGCTATCCTAGAAGACAAGAAGAGATGTTGCTTGGTTTATCAAAGGATTCATACTTCCTTGTACCAACACACCAAGTAATAGGAAGCAAGGTTTATGACATATCTTACATGTACCTAGTAGAATTTTGTGGTTAGTTTACCAAGAACCAAGAGGGGACATGACTATCTATTTGTGGTAGTTGACAGGGTTTCATTCTTGTTCCTTGTAAAAATACCATCAAGGGACAAGATGCAATAATAATGTTCTTTGAAAAGTCTTGGGTGCACTTTGGGATACCAAAGAGAATCATCTCATTTAGAGATAGAAAATTTCTTAGTGCCTTTTGGACCACACTTTGGGAGAACATGGACACCAATTTGAAGAGATATACAAATTTCCATCCAAAAATGAATGTGTAGATAGAAGTATTGAACATGACATTGGTTCATATTTTGAGGGGTTACAATCAAAATCATCCAAGGACCTGGGAAGAAAAAATTATTTAAATTCAAAACTTTTATAATAGAGTAGTCTACACTTCCACCAACAAGCCCCCTTTGAAACTTGCTTTGGATATTTACCATCTTTGCCTCTAGATGTTGCATATGGGCAACAAGAAAGAGTGAGAGAAGATGCTATAGGTGGATCATTGAAGGTTGAAGTATTCATTGTTAAGATTAGGTGGGTTCATTTGCAAGTACATGAGACATTGAAGAAGTCACAGGAAAAGTAAAATTGAGTGCAAAGTTGAGAATACATTCAAGGTAAGAGATTGAGTTTGGTTGTATTTGAACAAAGAAAGGCTAAAGGGTCCTAGTAAGAATATTAAGGCTATGCAGTATGGTCCTTTTGAAGTGTTGGATAAAATAGGTGATAATGCATATATACCTAGTCTACCTCCATATATTCACATTTATTCAATAGTGAATGTGGAAAATCTTACACTCTATGACCCTTCTAGGTTAGACCAGGAAAATCATGGGAAATTATTACCTATTATAGAGGACTTAGCACTAGAAGCTCAGGGTAAGTTAACAAAGGCTATAGTTTTGAAAAAGTAGTCCAAAACAACTAGACACGGGGAACATGAATTATGGGCGGTTGGGTTGAAAGGAAAACTTTCAAGGAAGGTCAAATAGTACTCTAGGGAGAACATAGAGGAAACATTTCCTCACCTCCTCTAGTAAAATATTTTAGGGACCCAAACCCTCCCCAAATGGGGAGATATGATCCAAAATAGATCACTATAATGTGTCATCAATTTTGGTGCTTTTTTAGTGAAAAAATTGGAGCTATTGACTTGTACGGCCATTTCGAGGGTAGTTCCTATTTTGGTGATTTGGGGAATTGAAGCTTATAGAGATCATTTGGGAGACTCAATGATAGTTTTTGTGGTCAAAATTTTTTGAACAAGAGATTTCTACACATCAAGATATTTCTAACGATGCAAATATCATCTCAATCAAAGTTTGTATGAGGAAGTTTGTCCTCTCACAAGTTAACCTATGTTGTTGATGGCCATAGTAACAAGTGTATACCATGTCAATCCCCATAACTCACACATACAAAGATATTCATGTGTGGACTTTCAAAAAGAGTGTAGAGGATCCAAAACCCTAAACCTAATTGGGATTTGAGGCATGCTAAAACCCTAACCCTAACTCTAGAGGACTATCATGACATGTTAAATACTAGGCCACTAGGAAAGGATCGTGTTCCCTGTTAGAAAAATAGGTGTGCTCGTTTCACCATAGAAAATATAGCAATATTGTCACCCAACCATAGGCACAAAGGCCACCCCTGAGCACCTTAACCTTGACAGACAGAATAATTCTGGAAGAAATCCAATAGCCAACCAAGGTAGCACACCTTTCTCCAAGTCTAGCGCACCAAGAAAGAACAACCAAAGATCAAGAAGAAATTCCAAACCATAACCAAGAGAAAGTCCAAGCCAAAACCAAAATGTCAGTTGTCGCAACTGCAACTGCAGTTCCTCTCCAAACTTGTGCACCACTAGCCTTATGCAGTTGTGAGTGTGAGAGTAACAAATGAGCTCTAGCGTCCTCTATTTATACTGCTCTATTTCACTTGACTGGGACGACTTCTCTTTCTGGAGGCCAATAACTCAATATTAATTATTCTCCTGAGCCGATTTGTCTTCTAGGGTTATTATCCAACGTTTTAGGGTTTCTCTTGCTTCTCGGAATATTCTAGTCTTGTCAAAGGTTACACGTAGAGGTCAATACCTCCCGCAGCTACCATAATATCAACATTCCATTCTTTTTGTATTGATCACTTTTCCATAGATGAGAAAACAAGGGAGTGAGATATTGGAGTAGAACAAAGGAAGTAGAAGGCCTTTTCGCAACCATATAGGCCACAATGTCAGTGGAAACTCCATAGTGAGTTCACATTTCTTTGTATTTTCATTTCATATCTGAGAAGAAAATAACAAGGCATGATCCTCACCTTCTCATTGGGTTTCCCAAGGTACATATTTTCTTCAATGTGTGGATGGTGTGGTATTTGTTTTAGCTTCTTTCATTTCATTCTCAATTTATTTCAATTCCTTGAGTGTTAAGCTAGTAATATTAAATTTTAATCTTAAGTAAACACTATGTTCATAGAAGTGTATGCCCTTTGTCAACCACACAAGTTTGCTAGGGGAAAGGGGAAAATTATACCATTCTTTGTTTGGTATGGTAAACCCTCTTGACTATGGCCTCGCTGCCAATGCTGAAAAAGGTAGTCCTACAATGAATTTAATCTATAAAATGTTATTGTAGGGACTAAATGGAAAAACTAAATATTGATTTAACATAAATAAAAGCTAGTAAAAAACAAGAAGTAATTCACTAAGTTGTTAATAAAAAAAGTTTTGAATAACCAATAGGAAACCTAGGTGAACCTACAATGAAAATGAGTTACAATTCCAAATTGATATGTTGACACCACTAAAGGAAAAAAGTAAGAATAGATAGAGACAAGCAATGAAAAGAATCTACAACTATAAATGTTTAATCTTATAAGAATTATTGAAAATTAAATAATAGTCTCCATGATTTGATAACAATAGGATTTTCCAAAAAGGTATGGACAATAGGTTTCTTTATTAGTCCCTTCCCTTTGGGCTAGTAGGGACTATAGTAATCGGTTATCTATAGATCTATTAATCTTGCACATAAACCAACAAATTTAACCTAAAGTTTTTCCAAATTCCTAAATTTTTGGACTTGTATTTGATATTTTATCGTAAGTTTTGAGTTTGTCATCTTATTTGGCCTCATATCAAGGAAAAGTTAGGATAAAGTTTCACATACTTTACCTGGTTTGAACTTAAACTTAAGAAATAAAATACAAGATGAAGTAATCCTAACTTTCAAGTTAGCGTTACTTCCCTAACATTAAATTTTTTCCCAAAATGTTTTCCCATGCATAGTCCATAGCTAATATGTGTTAGGTACATCTCTGTGTGGCAACAAATTCACAGGTGTTGTGATCTTGAGCTTCACCAAGTGTTGTGATCTTTGTTTCAACGGTGGACTTTTATTATTCTTTAACAGCACCGAGGAGTTCATTGTCTGCCCCTGCTACAGATGAATCTCAGGAGGATTCTGAGTCGTGTTACATGTTGCTTGATAGATGAATACGAGGATGACTCTGAGTTGCTTAAAAGTGAACGTGCAATATGAAGACCCAGTGTAACTTCATGCTTATTTCCTCGACTTTCCTACTATATTGTCTTTTGTTCTGCATTACAAGCATGGTATTGTTTCTATAAATCTTAGCCTAGATTAGCTATTAAATCCAAGTCTGTACTTAAAATTTATTTCTGAGAGATGTTTCTAAACAATGCTTCTCTCTTAAACTTTAGCTTAGATAGCTATTATTTTATGAAATGCAACGGTGAACTACTAGATTTCTCTGTTGAATATTTCTTAGGAATGGATATTTTCCATGACATTGTGCTTATTCTCTTAAATTTTAGCTCTTAAATGAAGGAATCACTATGTGCTCTTAGGGATACTTCTTGTTGACTGCCTGGCCCTGCTTCATTTTCAAATGCAATGTCCTATGTTGAGAAACCATCAACATTTACGGTATTAACTGTGAAACCAAATCAATTAGAAATTGCCAACAATCTAAAATAAGATTTATTAGAATTGAAGAATATGAAATTCAAGCTATGGAAAATACATCTTAATTGTAATATGAACTTGTTTGTCGAACTAATTATGTATNTTCTAAAATAAGATTTATTAGAATTGAAGAATATGAAATTCAAGCTATGGAAAATACATCTTAATTGTAATATGAACTTGTTTGTCGAACTAATTATGTATTCAAACAAAAAAGTTATGTTTTACAATTATGTTTTTCCTCTGCTAGAGAATGATGCAGTTATTGCACTGTAAACCATTTCTGAACTAATGGAATTTTTTGTATATAATTATGAAAACACATATATCCTTTTTCTTGTGGTTTCTGATAATAGTAAAATGTATTCTTCAGAAACTTGTTTTTTGTTGAGATATGTGACAACACCTTTTCCATGTAATGTTAGTGATTTGCAGCCATCAATCACACTATCATCAAACACAATAACAAAACCAAACTCAGGAAAACAAAATTCCAACTTGATATGAAGAAGAAGAGGAACCATGATGAGTATTACCAACAGTTGCAGAGTCATATGTAGAGGGAACGTTGGGCAGGGATAGCACCTGCATAGACCCTGTGATCACAGTCCTATCCATTCCATCACCCACAAACATGAGATTAGTCTTATTGGGAGGAATCCTAACAATCTCCTCATAGACCCCGGCTTTGATACGTATCATGAATCTCCTCTTAAATTTTAGCTCTTAAATATTTTTTTGAGAAATCAAGGAATTTATGTCATTTGTGTTTGTAGAAAATTTGATAGTAATTCCTGCTATATCTAGTGGAAAAAAATAGGGAGCTCTTTGTAATACATATTTTCAAGCAAAACGCTAGGATTTCTCTACATTCAAAACCACAAAGGCAAAGATATGGTGTCCACTACAATGAAATTTTAACCAAAGTTCATTGTTTCACTTGACAAAAATGCATAAAGAAAGGAAACAACTTAGAAGCTATGGATTTTTTAGCTAAATTTGGCCTGAATTACATGCATTAGACCAGGATGAGACTGTACTACATCCCCAAGATAAGTTGCACCAGGATAACCAACATCTATCAAACTATTTGAGTTCAGGCACCTTGAATGCAATCAAACACCTTTTGAGCTCCCTTCACCAAGGCTTCCACGAGCTATCTAATCGAACCCTAACTAATTCCATCCACCCCATTGCACATAATGATCGATTCCCAGCTCCTAATGCTTAAGCATACCAGTGAGTGCTTCAGATCAATGAGTGCTTTTGAACAAGGCCATCGAATCTAGTGACTATGTAATCTCTATGGAGGGAGGATCAAACCCATATAAGTGTGAGTGTGATGCATGGTGACCATGTGAAGCAGTCAACATGCATGTGAACCAGGTGGAATCATCATTGCTACTTGCATCGTAAACCCAAAAGGAATACAATAATAACATATCATGGGAAAATGTAAAGATAAAAATATATTAATAATAACATATAGTGGGGAAAAATTAAAGCTATTTACTTTTATATTTAAAAAAAAATCCATGTTGGAAACAGACCAAAGTGGAAAGAAAGGCGAGTTTGGGAAAGAAATCATGCACGAGGAAAGTGACAGCTGGAAGGAAGAACAACACGTGCGCATGCATGGAAGACCTAATGACGTTAGGGTTAGGGTTTTTGCAATGTATTGTAATTGTTGAAGAGCTAGGAACATATAAATATAGATAACTAGGTCTTATAGGAGATAGAGTGTTGCGGATACTATGTAATATTTTGTTGTATGACCTAATTTTGTAAGCTATTGAGCTATAGAGGACGAGGAGGGTATATCTTGAGGGTTGGATCGCAGACTGAGGAGCCTGGTGCGATCTAGTCCGCCTCATAATAGATCCTAACCCGACTGAGAAGAGTTGTAAAATGCACAGCGCTGGAGTTAAGAACGAATATAATAAAAGAGAGAAAAGACAAATCCTTGTGGATGTAGCCCAGGAGGGGGTGAACCACAGTAACAATTGTGTTATGTGGTTGAATGCATGTATTCCTTTATTTAACTTCAGTAGATATTGATAGGCTAGATGAATGAGTTATTATATTTCCTGCATAATCATCATAACAGTGTATTGTGTTGATAAGTTATAATAGAACTCTCGACACACAGTTCTCAGATATCACACTCAATCCTAGGCCACAAACACATGAGTCTTGCAGCCACCCATTAATACTATCTCGGGTGAGACAATGCAGTGCACCTTGTGCGTTGCGTTGCCTTCTAGTTTACCAAGAGGGTCGATAGTTTTAGAGGATTTGTTGGAACCTCGAACACACATGAACCCTGGGACACTCAAAATGAACTCAATAGGATATAAGTAACCAACAAATGGTTTTGTTGTCGTTGGTAGGAACAGAAGAGGATTGAGTAGATGCGATACGTTGAAGATTTGTAGCGAGGAGGATCAAGAAAATATCAAAGCAGAAAAGAAAGCAATGAGCCACTAGAAGGGGATGTTGAGATCGTGGAATCCCACAAAAGAAAATATCCAAAGCTGGCTAAGGACAAAAGAGTTGTAATTTGCATAGAAAGATAACAGAAACCCTAGAGTAACACCCTGCAAATATCTTGAGAAATACATCTTTACTGATTTGCATGAAGTCTTTTTTTGTGATCTTCCACACTTATTGCAGGAGTGGATACTAATGTTGAAGGATACCCATGCAACGAACCCAATCCGACAGTTAGATTGGACCCCAGCATAGATTGAGCAATTACAGCAGGTGAACAACAAATTCACCCGCGCAGTAGATTTTCGGCTCGATAGTATTGTGGCAAGATTTATAACAAAGTTTGCAGTAGACACAGTGAAGTCGTAGAGCACAGTGGAGCAAGAGTTTCTACATGGACCTCGAGGAAGGTACATTAGATTGTTGTATACTTCTATTAAGATACTGCTATATAACAAAGGAGTAATGAAAATTGAGTCAAACAGCTAAACTTCCCTGCGTGCATGGGGGAGGGGGGGAATCACTGACAAAAAAAGAAGAAATGGAAGGAGGAAAGGATAAGGGAAAGAAGAAGGAACCCTTGGACCCAATCATGATGGATGACAACCAGATCAAGCGGATCATGGCGACAGCTAGAAAGACGCGTAGCGGAGTACCCTACCAATACGAGGTGAATACCAATAAGAGATTCATAGCCACGAGGGAAGGCTTGGCGAGTGACAAGGAAGAGGTAGAGGATCTCTAGGCTATGGAGTAGATTGAGGAAATCCTGCGCGCAACATATGAGAGGAAGACAAGAGGTCCAAGAATGGGAAGAGAAGGAAGCAATCCTATCCATATTAATGTCAGTGTGGAACCCATAAACCCATGTGTGACTAATACACCAAAGAGAACACCACTGTTTAGACAACCAAAGTTCGGAAGAAGTCAGACAGCAAGAAGTACATATACACAAGGAACAACAACTGGAGGATCCAATTCAGGCAGCACTAGTCAAGTATCTACACCGTGCGGAGGTAGTATTTCAGCATTCAGAATGGCAGGACACGATCCCACCATCAGG
>JASDQU010435917.1:27553-52818 GCA_032191745.1 Picea mariana
AACACCAGACAAGACATTTGTTTTTTCGTGAACACCTTGAGTCAGTTTCTGGTAGAGCCCAGACATGTTCACCTTGTGGCTGCAAAACATGTGATGAGATACCTTAAGGGTACATTAGATTGTGGTCTCAGTTATGAAGGAGATCATGATTTCACATTGAGTGGATACATTGATTCAGATTGGGCAGGAAGCATTGCTGACAGGAAAAGCACTTCTAGATGTTGTTTCAGTTTGGGATTAACCATGATCTCATGGCAAAGTAGGAAACAATCCAACATTGCTCTCAACACAGCAGAATAAGAATACATTGTTGCATGTTCTGCTAGCTGCAAAGCTATATGGTTTCGAAAGTTGCTGACTGGTCTATTTGACCTAGAGATGGAAGCAACCTTGATCCTATGTGACAACCAAAGCTTCATAAAGATGACAGAGAATCCTGTATTTCATGATAAGTCAAAGCATATAGAGATCCGATATCATTACATCCATGACATGGTGCAAAGAGGAGCCATAAAGCTCCAGTACATTAGCACGGATGAACAAGTTGCTGATGTGTTGACCAAGCCCCTATCTCATGTAAAGTTTGAGTACTTCCGAGATAAGCTTGGCATAGTCCGAAAGGACCTTCCTCGAAAGGGGGAGTAGTTTCTGTGATGAGATATTCCCTGCTTCCGACCTTATGGTTGTGACGTAAAGCAGGACGTATACCTTGCTTCCGACCCTATGGTTGTGACCTAAAGCAAGATGATGTGATATGACTAGTACTATGCTTCCGGTTGTACAACTACGACGTAAAGCAAGTCTAGTACCCTGCTTTTGACCTTATGGTTGTGACGTAAAGCAGGACGTGCTCGTTGCTTCCGACCTTATGGTTGTGACGTAAAGCAAGAAGATGTGATGAGACTAGTACTGAGATTCTGGCTAGATAGCTGTGACGTAAAGCCAATCTAGTATCCTGCTTCCGACCTGATGGTTGTGACGTAAAGAAGGACGTATACCTTGCTTCCGACCTTATGGTTGTGATGTAAATCAAGATGATGAGATGAGGCTAGCACTGTGCTTCCGACTGGATAGCTATGATGTAAAGCCAGTCTAGCATCCTGCTTCCGACCTTATGGTTGTGACGTAAAGCAGGACGAGTATCTTGCTTCCAGCTTTATTGCTGTGACGTAAAGCAGACTATGAGACGAAACTAGAACTGTGCTTACGGCTTGATAGCTATGATGTAAAGCCATTCTAGTATGATGATGATGATCCAGCCTCTTGTTGTGACGATGATGATGTATTAGTTTTATACTAATCCATATTGATGCAGATGATGATTGCATTCCTTTGAGAATGACGATGCCTACCAATGAAGAAAACTTCCGATGATTTATAGATATGCCAGTCAGTGCTCCAAGATGATATTAATGATGTTGTCCTCCTGATGCCGCTGATGATGCAGACCTCTCTCTTGCCTGATGCTGTTGAAGAATACCCTTCTTGTTAAGGGGGAGTGTTGAAATAATGTAACTGCAAAGTGTATTCTTATTATTATTTGATATATTATTCATTGGATCAATCCCCATTGTGGATTGATCATGTCAACTATTGTAATAGGATCAAATCCCCTTTTGCGGATTGTTCAAATGATAATTATAATAGGTAGAATAAGAAGTTGGCCCCAACATATATTAAAGAGGCCCCAAAATATATTAAAGGTGGTTATAACCACCCAGTTTGAGTAGTCGGCCCTGCCAGTGAAGAGACACTTCACACGTGCCAGTCTTGTATAAATAAAGAGGCCAATGCCTCACTTACACACACAACTCACTTGCTCATTTGAGAGACACGTTTCGGAATTGTAGTTGGAGAAGAAAGAGAGAGAGTGGCGCATCTTTTAGAGAGGATCTTCTGTATTAGCTTTAGTTATCTCTTGGCATTGTATTGGCTATCTATAATAAGGAAGTTTTGCTGGGTTTTCTTCCCCTAGAGGGTTTCCTAGGATAAATGTTGTGTCTCTTGTGATTGCGTATTTCTCAGTGATCTTGTGTTTATGTTGTTGTTATCTATTGAAATGAAAAGAACTATAATAATGGCATAAACATTAACACCCTGGTGGATTGTTTGCAGCTAAACTCATGTACCAATCTAGTGCGCGATCCATTAATGTAATCGGTAGTTGTTCCAGTTTAGTATGTTCATCTGTGATCTGTTTTTCTTCTCAAATCTTCTCACAGATGAACAAATGTTTTTCCAGGTCCTCCGAAGCTTCTCCTTTAAATTATGGTAACCTGATGGTGGGATCGTGTCCTGCCATTCTGAACGCTGAAATACTACCTCCGCATGGTGTAGATACTTGACTAGTGCTGCCTGAACTAGATCATCCAGTTGTTGTTCCTTGTGTATATGTACTTCCTGCTGTCTGACTTCTTCTGAACTTTGGTTGTCTAAACAGTGGTGTTCTCTTTGGTGTATTAGTCGCACATGGGTTTATGGGTTCCACACTGACATTAATATGGATAGGATTGCTTCCTTCTCTTCCCATTCTTGGACCTCTTGTCTTCCTCTCATATGTTGCGCGCAGGATTTCCTTAATCTTCTCCACAGCTTGGAGATCCTCTACCTCTTCCTCGTCACTCGCCAAGCCTTCCTTTGTGGCTACGAATATCTTTTTGGTATTCACCTTGTATTGGTAGGGTACTCCGCTACGCATCTTTCCAGCTGTCGCATGATCCGCTTGATCTGGTCGTCATCCATCATGATTGGGTCCAAGGGTTCCTTCTTCTTTCCCTTATACTTTCCTCCTTCCATTTCTTCTTTTTCTGTCAGTGCTTCCCCCCCTCCCTCATGCATGCAGGGAAGTTTAGCTGTCTGACTCAATTTTCATTACTCCTTTGTTATATAGCAGTATCTTAATAGAAGTATACAACAATCTAATGTACCTTCCTCGAGGTTCACGTAGAAACTCTTGCTCCGCTGCACTCTATGACTTCGCTGTGTCTACTGCAAACTTTGTTATAAATCTTGCCACAATACTGTCGAGCCAAAAATCTACTGCGCGGGTGAATTTGTTGTTCACCTGCTGTAACTACTCAATTTGTACTGCGGTCCAATCTAACTGTTGGATGGGTTTGTTGCGTGGGTATCCTTCAACATTAGTATCCACTCCTACAATAAGTGTGGAAGATCACAAAAAAAGACTTCATGCAAATCAGTAAAGACGTATTTCTCAAGATATTTGCAGGGTGTTACTCTAAGGTTTATGTTATCTTTCTATGCAAATTACATCTCTTTTGTCCTTAGCCAGCTTTCGATATTTTCTTTTGTGGGATTCCACGGTCTCAACATCCCCTTCTAGTGGCTCATTGCTTTTTTTTCTTCTTTGATATTTTCTTGATCCTCCTCGCTACAAATCTTCAACGTATCACATCTACTCAATCCTCTTCTGTTCCTACCAACGACAACAAAACCATTTGTTGGTTACTTATATCCTATTGAGTTCATATTGAGTGTCCCAGGGTTCATGTCTCTTCAAGGTTCCAACAAAGCCTCTAAAACTATCGACCCTCTTGGTAAACTAGAAGGCAACGCAATGCACAAGGTGCACTGCACCATCTCACCCGAGATAGTCTTAATGGGTGGCTGCAAGACTCATGTGTTTGTGGCCTAGGATTGAGTGTGATATCTGAGAACTGTGCACTGAGATTTCTATTATAACTTATCAATGCAATACACTATTATGATGATTATGCAGGAAATATAATAACTCATTCATCTAGCATATCAATATCTGTCGAAGTCAAATAAAGGAATACAAGCATTCAACCACATAACACAATTGTTACCGTGGTTCACCCCCTCCTGCGATACATCCACAAGAATTTGTTTCTTCTCTATTTTATTATATTCGTTCTTAACTCCAACACTGTGCATTTTACAACTCTTCTCAGTCAGGTCAGGATCTATTATGAGGTGGACTAGATCGCACCAGGCTCCTCAGTCTATGATCCAACCCTCAAGATCTACCCTCCTCGTCCTCTCTAGCTCAATAGCTTACAAAATTAGGTCATACAACAAAATATTACATAGCATCCACAACACTCTATCTTCTATAAGATCTAGTTATCTATATTTATATGTTCTTGGCTCTTCAACAATTACAATACATTGCAAAAACCCTAACCCTAACATCTCTAGGTCTTCCATGCACGTGTGCATGCTGTTCTTCCTTCCAGCTGTCACTTTCCTCGTGCATGATTTCTTTCCCAAACTCACCTTTCTTTCCACTTTGGTTTGTCTCCAACATGTATTTTCTTTTAAATATAAAAGTAAATAGCTTTAATTTTTCCCCACGATATGTTATTATTAATATATTTTTATCTTTACATCTTCCCATGATATGTTATTATTGTATTCTTTTTGGGTTTACGATGCAAGTAGCAATGATGATTCCACCTGGTTCACATGCATGTTGACTTCTTCACATGGTCATCATGCATCACACTCACACTTATATGGGTTTGATCCTCCCTCCCTAGAGATCACGTAGTCACTAGATTCGATGGCCTTGTTCAAAAGAACTCATTGATCTGAAGCACTCACTGGTATGCTTAAGCATTAGTAGCTGGGAATCGATCAATATGTGCAATGGGGTGGATGGAATTAGTTAGGGTTCGATCAGATAGCTCGTGGAAGCCTTGGTGAAGGGAGCTCAAAAGGTGTTTGATTGCATTCAAGGTGTCTGAACTCAAATAGTTTGATAGATGTTGGTTATCCTGGTGCAACTTATCTTGGGGATGTAGTACAGTCTCATCCTGGTCTAATGCATGTAATTCAGGCCAAATTTAGCTGAAAAATCCATAGCTTCTAAGTTGTTTCCTTTCTTTATGCATTTTTGTCAAGTGAAACAATGAACTTTGGTTAAAATTTCATTGTAGTGGACACCATATCTTTGCCTTCGTGGTTTTGAATGTAGAGAAATCCTAGTGTTTTGCTTGAAAATATGTATTACAAAGAGCTCCCTATTTTTTTCCACTAGATATAACAGGAATTACTATCAAATTTTCTACAAACACAGATGCCATAAATTCCTTAATTTCTCAAAAAAATATTTAAGAGCTAAAATTTAAGAGGAGATTCGTGATACGTATCAAAGCCGGGGTCTATGAGGAGATTGTTAGCATTCCTCCCAATAAGACTAATATCATGTTTATGGGTGATGGAATGGATAGGACTGTGATCACAGGATCTATGCGGGTGCTATCCCTACGTAGCGTTCCCTCTACATATGACTCTGCAACTGTTGGTAATACTCATCATGGTTCCTCTTCTTCTTCATATCAAGTTGGAATTTTGTTTTCCCGAGTTTGGTTTTTTTATTGTGTTTGATGATAGTGTGATTGATGGCTACAAATCACTAACATTACATGGAAAAGGTGTTGTCACATATCCCAACAAAAAATAATTTTTTGAAGAATACATTTTACTATTATCAGAAACCACAAGAAAAAGGATATAATGTGTTTTCATAATTATATACAAAAAATTCCATTAGTTTAGAAATGGTTTACAGTGCAATAACTGCATCATTCTCTGGCAGAAGAAAAACATAATTGTAAAACATAACTTTTTTGTTTGAATACAAACAATTAGTTCGACAAACAAGTTCATATTACAATTAAGATGTATTTTCCATAGCTTGAATTTCATATTCCTCAATTCTAGTAAATCTTATTTTAGATTGTTGGCAATTTCTAATTGATTTGGTTTCACAGTTACAACCGTAAATGTTGATGGTTTCTCAGCATAGGACATTGCATTTGAAAATGCAGCAGGGCCAGGGAATCAACAAGAAGTATCCCTAAGAGCACATAGTGATTCCTTCATTTAAGAGCTAACATTTAAGAGAATAAGCACAATGTCATGGAAAATATCCATTCCTAAGAAATATTCAACAGAGAAATCTAGTAGTTCACTGTTGCATTTCATAAAATAATAGCTATCTAAGCTAAAGTTTAAGAGAGAAGCATTGTTTAGAAACATCTCTCAGAAATAAATTTTAAGTACAGACTTGGATTTAATAGCTAATCTAGGCTAAGATTTATAGAAACAATACCATGCTTGTAATGCAGAACAAAAGACAATATAGTAGGAGAGTCGAGGAAATAAGCATGAAGTTACGCGAAATAAGCATGAAGTTACACTGGGTCTTCATATTGCACGTTCACTTTTAAGCAACTCAGAGTCATCCTTGTATTCATCTATCATATTCGTCTATCAAGCAACATGTAACACGACTCAGAATCCTCCTGAGATTCATTTGTAAGAGGGGCAGACAATGAACTCCTCGGTGCTGTTAAGGAATAATAAAAGTCCACCGCTGAAACAAAGATCACAACACTTGGTGAAGCTCAAGATCACAACACTTGTGAAGTTGTTGCCACACAGAGATGTACCTAACACATATTAGCTATGGACTATGCATGGGAAAACATTTTGGGAAAAAATTTAATGTTAGGGAAGTAACGCTAACTTGAAAGTTAGCATTACTTCATCTTGTATCCTATTTCTTAAGTTTAAGTTCAAACCAGGTAAAGTATGTGAAACTTTATCCTAAATTTGCCTCGATATGAGGCCAAATAAGACGCCAAACTCAAAACTTACGATAAAATATCAAATGCAAGTCCAAAAATTTAGGAATTTGGAAAAACTTTAGGTTAAATTTGTTGGTTTATGTGCAAGATTAATAGATCTGTAGATAACCGATTACTATAGTCCCTACAAGCCCGAAGGGAAGGGACTAATAAAGAAACCTATTGTCCATACATTTTTGGAAAATCCTATTGTTATCAAATCATGGAGACTATTATTTAATTTTCAATAATTATTATAAGATTAAACATTTCTAGTTGTAGATTCTTTTCATTGCTTGTCTCTATCTATTCTTACTTTTTTCCTTTAGTGGTGTCAACATATCAATTTGGAATTGTAACTCTCATTTTCATTGTAGGTTCACCTAGGTTTGCTATTGGTTATTCAAAACTTTTTTTATTAACAACTTAGTGAATTACTTCTTGTTTTTTACTAGCTTTTATTTATGTTAAATCAATATTTATTTTTTCCATTTAGTCCCTACAATAACATTTTATAGATTAAATTCAATGTAGGACTACCTTTTTCATTTGCATATTTCATTATGCATTTTAAATTAGATTTTAAACAAGCATTGGTAGCTATTCCATAATCAAGAGGGTTTACCATACCAAACAAAGAATGGTATAATTGGCCCCTTTCCCCTAGCGAACTTGTGTGGTTGACAAAGGGCATACACTTCTATGAACATAGTGTTTACTTAAGATTAAAATTTAATATTACTAGCTTAACACTCAAGGAATTGAAATAAATTGAGAATGAAATGAAAGAAGCTAAAACAAATACCACACCATCCACACATTGAAGAAAATATGTACGTTGGGAAACCCAATGAGAAGGTGAGGATCATGCCTTGTTATTTTCTTCTCAGATATGAAATGAAAATACAAAGAAATGTGAACTCACTATGGAGTTTCCACTGACATTGTGGCCTATATGGGTGCGAAAAGGCCTTCTACTTCCTTTGTTCTACTCCAATATCTCACTCCCTTGCTTTTCTCATCTATGGAAAAGTGATCAATACAAAAAGAATGGGATGTTGATATTATGGTAGTTGCGGGAGGTATTGACCTCTAAGTGTAACCTTTGACAAGACTAGAATATTCCGAGAAGCAAGAGAAACCCTAAAACGTTGGATAATAACCCTAGAAGATAAGTCGGCTCAAGAGAATAATTAATATCGAGTTATTGGCCTTCAGAAAGAGAAGTCGTCCCAGTCAAGTGAGATAGATCAGTATAAATAGAGGGCACTAGAGCTCATTTGTTACTCTCACACTCACAACTGCATAAGACTAGTGGTGCACAAGTTTGGAGAGGAACTGCAGCTGCAGTTGCGACAATTGACATTTTGGTTTTGGCTTGGACTTTCTCTTGGTTATGGTTTGGAATTTCTTCTTGATCTTTGGTTGTTTTTTCTTGGTGTGCTAGACTTGGAGAAAGGTCTGCTACCTTGGTTGGCTATTGGATTTCTTCCAGAATTATTCTGTTTGTCAAGGTTAAGGTGCTCGGGGGTGGCCTTTGTGCCTATGGTTGGGTGACAATATTGCTATATTTTCTATGGTGAAATGAGCACACCTATTTTTCTAACAGGGAACACAATCCTTTCCTAGTGGCCTAGTATTTAACATGTCATGATAGTCCTCTAGAGTTAGGGTTAGGGTTTTAGCATGCCTCAAATCCCAATTAGGTTTAGGGTTTTGGATCCTTTACACTCTTTTTGAAAGTCCACACATGAATATCTTTGTATGTGTGAGTTATGGGGATTGACATGGTATACACTTGTTACTATGGCCATCAACAACATAGGTCAACTTGTGAGAGGACAAACTTCCTCATACAAACTCTGATTGAGATGATACTTGCATTGTTAGAAATATCTTGATCAAAAAATTTTGACCACAAAAACTATCATTGAGTCTCCCAAATGATCTCTATAAGCTTCAATTCCCCAAATCACCAAAATAGGAACTACCCTCGAAATGGCCGTACAAGTCAATAGCTCCAAATTTTTCACTAAAAAAGCACCAAAATTGATGACACATTATAGTGATCTATTTTGGATCATATCTCCCCATTTGGGGAGGGTTTGGGTCCCTAAAATATTTTACTAGAGGAGGTGAGGAAATGTTTCCTCTATCTTCTCCCTAGAGTACCATTTGACCTTCCTTGAAAGTTTTCCTTTCAACCCAACTGCCCATAATTCATGTTCCCCGTGTCTAGTTGTTTTGGACTACTTTTTCAAAACTATAGCCTTTGTTAAATTACCCTAGTCTTTTAGTGCTAAGTCCTCTATAATAGGTAATAATTTCCCATGATTTTCCTGGTCTAACCTAGAAGGGTCACAGAGTTTAAGATTTTCCACATTCACTATTGAATAAATGTGAATATATGGAGGTAGACTAGGTATATATGCATTATCACCTATTTTCTCCAACACTTCAAAAGGACCATACTGCATAGCCTTAATATTCTTACTAGGACCCTTTAGCCTTTCTTTGTTCAAATACAACCAAACTCAATCTCTTACCTTAAATGTATTCTCAACTTTGCACTCAATTTTACTTTTCCTATGACTTCTTCAATGTCTCATGTACTTGCAAATGTACCCACCTAATCTTAACAATGAATACTTCAACCTTCAATGATCCACCTATAACATCTTCTCTCACTCTTTCTTGTTGTCCATATGCAACATATAGAGGCAAAGATGGTAAATATCCAAAGCAAGTTTCAAAGGGTGCTTCTTGGTGGAAGTGTAGACTACTCTATTATTAAAGTTTTGAGTTTAAATAATTTTTTCTTCCCAAGTCCTTGGATGATTTTGATTGTAGCCCCTCAAAATATGAACCAATGTCATGTTCAATACTTCTATCTACACATTCATTTTTGGATGGAAAGTTGTATATCTCTTCAAATTGGTGTCCATGTTGTCCCAAAGTGTGGTCCAAAAGGCACTAAGAAATTTTCTATCTCTATATGAGATGATTCTCTTTGGTATCCCAAAGTGCACCCAAGACTTTTCAAAGAAAATTATTATTGCATCTTGTCCCTTGATGGTATTTTTACAAGGCACAAGAATGAAACCTTGTCAACTACCACAAATAGATAGTCATGTCCCCTCTTGGTTCTTGGTAAACTAACCACAAAATTCTACTAGGTACATGTAAGAGATGGCATAAACCTTGCTTCCTGTTACTTGGTGTGTTGGTACAAGGAAGTATGAATCCTTTGATAAACCAAGCAACATCTCTTCTTGTATTCTAGGATAACACACATGCCTCAATAGATTGACCACTTTTTTGGCAAAACCAAAATTCTTTGCAACATTGGACGTGTGAGCCTCTCTGATAAGTTGAAATCTTTTTCCTTTAGGAACACTGAGCTTATCCATCTTGTATATCATCCCATGTTGGAGATGATATTCATCATTTCTATCACCTTAGTCACAAACATGGCCTTGTAATTGTTGAAACACCTTCTTAAAGTCCTCATCTAGTATGTGTTTCTAATTGTATGTCTCATGGGTGAAAGGATCCATGTGCACAAGAGGACCCAACATTGTGATTTTGGGTGTGAGTGGCCTTGAAAATATTCCTGCCAAATTATTAGTACTACCCTTCTTATATTTGATCATAATATGATTTTTTTGTAAAAATCCCATCCACTTCTAGTGTCTTTTTTTCTAAATCTTACCCCGGGGTTATAAATATTGCAGTGCTTGGTGATCAGTGCAAATGATGGTTTCCTTTCCCATCAAATAGTGCTTCAATTTCTTAAGATCTTGAACGAGAGCATAGAGTTCCTTGTCATATGTAGGGTAGTTCAAGGATCCACCATGGAACATTTCATAATGATAGTATATTGGCCCACCTCCTTGCATCAAGATTGCTCCCATACCATATCCACTTGCATTCATTTCTTGTAAATTGGGAAATGCAAGAACTGATGCTTGACTAATATTTGGATTTAACTCTTCAAAATCCTTTTGACAATTCTTTCTCCACTGGAAAATTTTGTCGTTGGCTATTATGGCATGAAGTGGTGCAACCATAGCTGAAAAGAATGATTTAAACTTCCAAATATACTATGTTTCCCTCACAAAGACCCTAAATCCAATGACACTAGTAGAAGTTGGCCACTTGATGATGGCTTCCATATTTGTAGCATCAATATTGAGTTCCCTTCCACCAATCACATGCCCCATGTACACCGCAAAACGCCGGGAAAATGCACATTTCTTAATATTTTCCAATAGTTGATGTGTTTTCAAGGTCTTTAACACCTGCATGAGATGTGAGATATGCTCTTCTCAGGTATAGCTAAAAATCAAAATAACATCCAAGTACACTATTATAAATGAATGTAGAAAGGGGTGCAATACATCATTCATCAAATGCATAAATGTAGTTGGTGCTTTACATAAACCAAAAGGCATTGCCAAGCATTCATATAAACCTTGCTTATCTTGAAGGTGGTCTTTTGGGTGTCTTCTTATGTTAATAATACCTAGTGGTATGTTGATTGAGATCTAACTTGGTGAATTATTTGGCATGTTGTAGTTGATCTAGCAAGTTATTGATCCTGGGAAAAGGGTATTGATTCTTGAGGGTGATCTTACTTAGATATTTGTAGGAAATGCACATTTTTTGAGTCCCATCCTTATTGAGCACTATGATGATGAGTAACCCACAAGGTGATGTACTTGGTCAAACTAATCCCTACTCCAACAATGGCTATATTTGTTTCTTCACTTCAATCGCTTCTATTATGCATTGTCTATATATTCTTATGTTTGGTGATGGCAAGTTTGGAAATCGATGTATCTCATTCTCCACTTCCTTCTTAGGTGGTAACCCTTTAGGCTCCTAGAACACTTTCTCTATATTCTTGCAAAATCTCCCCCAACCAATGTTTCTTCTCTTTAAGATATCCTTCCAGAGATGCCTTTACTTTTACCAATTTTTCACCCTATTGATTCTATCTTAAGAAAAGTTATACAATGTTCCTATTTGAGATGATCAATTTAGCTTGGTCAGGACTTACTAGAGAGATCTTGGATTTACCTTTGTGTGCATTGATGATGCACTTCTCATCTGTGACCAAGAAATATTGGTTTTCTTTCCTCATGAAGATCACATCACTCATGTAAATGTAGGGGCTTCCAAACACTATACCACATACATCAAGTGGTACTACATCTACCCCCACTTCATCAAAAAGTTTTCACTTGTAACAAATTTTACCTTACACTACTTAGTGACCCTAATCTCTATAGCCTTATTTACCTATCCACTATGGATGAATATGATAATGAAATTCCAATTCAAGATTACTAATTACCAGATCCTTTTCTACGAGGTTGGCATGCAAACTGGAATTGAAAAGAGAATCCTCCTTTGTCTTATTAACCTAGATCTTGATATGGAACAATTTAGTTATCTTCATCCCCTCCTTGGGATGGAGGCTACTCAATTTCACCTCCTTTTTCATTGTAGTAGGGATAATATTTTCATAAATAATTGAGTTTCTCTCTATCTAGTTGCATGAATCCATAGCTAGGTGCATGTTCTTATTCTTGACCTCCTTCTTGTGGTTCTTTGGATTTAACTCTAGATTTAGCTTCCAACACTTATCTTTGGTATGAAAATCAATATTGCAGTGGCTATAGTGGTTTCTTGTATCCTTGTATTGATGTGAAAATGTTATTGTCTTCCCCTCCTTGGAAGTGCCTTAGTGGTCTTTCTACTTGGAACCATTTGATTTTGTTCTCTTCTTGTCAATTTCCAAATGAAATGCTTGCACACAGGCCTCATCAATGGTCCTAGGTTTTAAGAGAATCACTTTCCTCTTTAAATAATTGTGGAGACCACCCATATACTTGAGGATAACATGTGGGCTCTTGGGAGATATTCCCAACATAATGTCTTATTCTATGAACTCAGTGGTGTTCTCTTGTACACTTTGCATTGGCTTATGTTGGAATTAATTCCAATGGATTTATTGGTCCTTTTCATAACCAATAGGTTAAAACTAGGACTTAATGAAGGTTTTAAACACCTCACATTTAGTTACTTCAAGATCACCCTCTAGCCTAAGCGTTCACATGTGGCTTTCCCACCAAGTTTGGGCATGGCCTTCTAACTTCAATTGAGTAAAGGATATTGTTTGGTCTTCTTCTATGTTATGAACAATGAAATAGACTTCTAATTATTGCAACCATTGATTCAACTTAACAACATCAATCTTATCTTAATGGGGTTTGATTGGAAGAGGTGTTGTTGGAAATTGGTCTCTCTTTCTTTGGCTCATGTTTTGGGTCTTTTTCATGTTCTTCTTTGTCTCCAAATTTCTCATATGAGATAGTTTCCATGTTAGAGATACCAAACTCTCTTAAAGGTTCGAACTTTCTCTCTAGATCTACCATGAGGATCACCATGTCTACAATATATTTTTTATGCAATTTTTACTTAAAATTAAAATTTAATATTACTATATTGCAAAACACTAAAGTAAGCTAAGAATGAAATGAAAGAAGATAAAACTTAATACTACACCATCCACACAATGAACACAAGAAGTGCCCTGGGAAAACCCATCTAGAAGGTCAAGACTATGTCTTTCTCTTTTCTTCTTAGATGTGGAATGCATATATAAATAAAGGTGAACTCACTATGGATTTTCCATTGACATTATGGCATGTGTTATTGTTATAGTGTCTTATAGTTTCTTTGTTCAACTCCAATATCCTACTCCCTTGCTTTTCTCAACTGTGGAATAGTAATCAATACAAAAAGAATGGAACCCTTTCCTTTCCTAGCGGCCCAATGTTTAACATGCCCTGATATCCATCTAGGGTTAGGGTTAGGGTTTTGGACCCTATAGAATATTATTGAAATTCCACACATAACTAGCTCCACATGCGTGAGTAAGGGGTGCTAATGTGGCATCCACCCAATACCATGGTGGTAAAAAAAATAGGTCAACTTGAAAAAGGCATAAATTCCTTATACAAAGTCCAATTGATGTAATCTTTGTGTCATTGTAAATCTCTTGATGTGTAGAATAACGTCGAGAGGTCGTGGTCTATGTTTGCAAAGTTTTGACCTAAAAAATTATCATTTGGTGCCTCAAATCGGCTTCAAAAGTTTCCACAAATCACCAAAATATAACATGTCCCTAAAATGGACCCTACAAGTTAATATCTCCAATTTTTACACAAAAAATACTAAAATAAATGACAACTTATTAACTGAACCATTTTGGATCACACAGACATTGAAATAGTGCCAAAAACCAACTATGATAATGGTGGTTGTGAAAAGATATTGTCACTAACTAATTCAAACATCATAGAAAACACATCTTTAATCTATGAAGAACACAATTCTTTACAAATACAACAATCATGTTGTTGTCACATTGAACTAATATTTTTTTAGTTGGCACAGTGGCAAAAAAGGTCGATCTGCAACATTCCTTAGAAATAAAAGTTGGAAAGTGACCAATGATGGCAAAGACAAATTAAGGCCATATCCTTTGATATGCTTCAAATGTATGGCATCCGATTTTTTCATTGGTATGTTTCAAATGCACAGTCTTTGATTTTTTATTCATTCCATTTCTATCTATGATGAAAAACATAACATTTGCACTTTCTTATGTAATGGGGACAATTGCATGACACATTCACATCTACTTTTTCTTCAATTGAAATATAATGATAGGAAAAACATTTTCCAATGATATTATAAAATATAGTGAAACAACAACAACAAAAATATTTTGTACCTCTCTATTAGCATTTCTCACCTCATGGAAAGCAAAATAAAATAGAAAATATGAGATTTAGTTTCACAAGTCTTAAATTAAAGGCTACAAGAATTCTCATCTTCATGTATCTTTGTTTTGTTGAACACACACTTATACTGAGAGGGGGGGGGAGGTGAATTAGTATAAGGCATTTTTTTTACTTTTTAAACATTCATCAACCATAAGAAAACAATCACATTTGATTTTTATTAACTGCAGAACATGGACCAAATATTATCCACTGGCACAAATCTTGGTAGGCACCAACCTACTCTTATAGATTTTCGTAGACGCAAATCCCACCGCTAAGCACCAACTTAGCAAGAGACACAAATATCTTTGTGTGAGCTACACCAACCTTCATAGAGTATGCTTGCTACTTCTTCTTTCACTAGGTCTGCTTGTTTCTTCTGCCTTCACCATGTCTACTCACTACTTCTTCCTTCACCATGTCTGCTCACTACATCTACCTTTACCAGGTCTGGCCAAAATTTGAATTTCCAAATGGTAACTTTCTCAAAGCTTGTTGCTTTGGGCATCTTCCCAAGAATGAACTTGTACAACATGCCATGTATCCAATTTTGTAAATCTGATTCTGAAATGATTACATGAGGTACTTCTACATGTATCCTTTATTATCTGAAATTTTCACAGTATGAAGAGTCCCATAAAATAAGTTATAGTGAAAATGTCAAGTTGACATGTTTGAAACTGATCTCAGGACCATTCATAAACCCTAACTTCCATAGAGAATATCTCAGAAATTACATTGAACTAACATATGAAATTTTTGCCACATGTACACCAAAATTTCTCCTCTATATCTGCAAAATTTCAACACTTGAAACATCCCATAAAATACATTTTAGCTAAAGTGCCAAGCTAACCTATTTGAAAATCATTTCAGGAGAATTCAAGAACCCTAAATTCCATAGGGAATATCTCTGAAATTATAGAAAACCATCATATGAAATTTGAACCACATGTATACCAAGATCTCTCCTCTATCTCTGCAAATTTTCAAGGTTTGAAACATCCCAGGAAATAAGTTATAGTGAAAGTGACAAGATGACCTGTTTGAAATTGATTTCGGGATCATTTAGGAACCCTAACTTCCATAGGGAATATATATGAAAGTACAATGAAGGAGGATATCAAATTTGTATCATATGTACACCAATATCTCTCTTATATCTTGAAATTTTTTCAAGGTTTGAAATATCCCAAAAAATAAGTTATAGCAAGTTGACTTGTTTGAAACTGATTTCAGGAGCATTTAGGAACCCTAACTTCCATATGGAATATCTCCAAAAGTAAACATCTAAAATTTATATCACATGTACAACAATATCTATCCTCTATCTCTTCCAAATTTCAAGATCTAAAACGTTCTAGAAAAAAAAATTCATGAAAATGCCAAGATGACTTGAAACTGATTTAGCATTTCAATATTTGCTATTCCGTTTTTCACACAAGCACTTTCTCTCAATTCTTTCTCTTTTTATACTTTTTCATAACCCTTCATGAAGGGACATGTCCATCAATTAAATAATTAATTTCTAATACCATGAGAAAATACCCCAAACCCACGGGTTTGAAACCACCATTTCACTTTTTACTTTTTCACATGCACCTCATTTTTAATATACTTGTAGACCTATATATGTAAATCAACCTTGGAAATGATGTGTATATTGTAATTCCATAATATAACATCAATGCCATCATTAATCCTTTGAAATCAATGACAATAATTCCAATAATCTCCCCCTTTGTCATTAATGACAATCCTACAACGAAACACATAGTACACCATGCATAGAAATAATTCTCCCCCTATCTGCAACTCCCCCCCTTTGAAATCAATGGCAAAGGGATGCTACCCATGATCTTGTGCTTCTCCTTAAGCACTTAGTGATGAGATCAATATTACTCCCAATTTCTGCCTATGATATTGAAATGTCTCTTTGGGAAGAGGTTTTGTGAAAATATATGCAATCTATTCTTTGGTGACAATATATTCCAACTTGACATTTTGTTCTACTACTTGTTATCTTAAGAAGTAATATTTTATTGAAATGTGCTTTTTTTTAGTGCATAACAAGATTCTTTGAAATATTTATTACACTTGTGTTTTCACAAATTATTGAGATTGGGTGATCATATTCTACCTCAATATCTTTCAAAGTCTTCATCCAAAGAACTTGTGTGAAACATGTTGTTGCTGCTATATAATCAACCTTTGTCGTGGATAGAGAAATTGAAGATTGTTTCTTGCTCAACCAGGACACTATATTGTTGCCCAGAAAGAATGCTCCTCCACTTGTACTTTTTCTATCATCAACACTTCCTTCCCAATCCACATCTGTATATGTTATTAGAGTAAAATATTCACCTCTTGAGTACCAGAAGCTGAAATCCAAGGTGCCATTTAGATATTTGAATATTTTTTTCATTGCTTGCACATGAATTTCCTTTTGTTCATCTTGAAACTGTGCAACCAATCCTATTGCTTGCATAATATCCAACCTTGATGTTGTCAATTATAGTACGCCGCCAATCATTGACCTGTACAATGTTTAATTTGCTTCCAGAGATTCATCATCTTTGCTTAATTTACAACTTATGACCATGGGTGTGTTCAATTGTGCACAGTCTTCCATTCTAAGCTTCTTTAACATTTCCTTGATATACTTGGTTTGCGAAATGAATATTCCTTTGTCGAATTGAGAAATATGTAAACCAAGAAAGAATGTTAGTTCACCAAGGATATACATCTTAAATTCCTTTTGCATTTTTATTGCAAACTCTTTGTACATTTTGTTCATATTGCTTCCAAAAATGATGTCATCTACATAAACCACAACAATCAATTGATTTTCTCCAACTGTCTTGATGTAGAGATTACTATCAACATTTCCATTTTTGAAGCCTTGTTGTTGTAGATACTTGTCAAGTCTTGAATACCATCCTCTGGGAGCTCGTTTTAGCCCATATAGTGCTTTCTTCAATTTGCATACATGATCCTTAATTTCTGATAATAAGAATCCTTATGGTTGTTCAATGTATACTTCTTCCTCTAAATTTCCATTGAGAAAGACAAACTTGACATCCGTTTGATAGACTTTGAAGTTCTTGAAATACACAAATGCCAAAAACATTTTGACAGCTTCTAGTCTTGCAACCAGGGAAAAAGTTTCTTCGAAATCAATACCTTCAACTTGAGCATAGCCTTTACAAACCAATATTTCTTTATTTCTTATTACTTGTCCATATTCATTCAACTTGTTCCTAAAAACCCACTTGGCACCAATCACATTTTTATCTTTTGGTCTTGGAACAAGTTCCCATGTCTCATTCTTCTCAATTTGATTCAGTTCTTCTTCCATGGCATCAATCCAATGCTTGTCTTCGCTAGCTTTTGTAAATTTCTTAGGCTCTATTTTAGATAGAAAATAGAAGTTTTCATGCTCTGGTGCACTTACTAGTCTTCTTCTAGTCTGAACTCTCATATCATTATCACCAAGAATCAAATTTTATGAATGATTCTTTCAGACAAATCTAGATGGTGTCTTTGTATTTTGACGTTTTGATTCTTCTTCTTCATTTTTTTCTCCTCCTCCTTCTTATTCTTTGTAGCTTGGATCCTCTATTTGAACATGTGCTTTCACCTTCTGATGCCCTTCTTCATCCACTTTCACATTGGCACTCTCTACGATTTTTCCCAATACTTTATTGTAAAATCGATAAGCCTTGTTTCTCGATGAATAACCAAGAAAGATACCTTCATCAGCTCTGGAGTCAAATTTTCCCAAGTCCTCATTATATCTCTTTATGTAGTACTTGCTTCCAAAAACTTTGAAGTATTTAACTGTTGTTGGTCTACCCTTCCATAATTCATAAGGTGATTTTTTGTTGTTGACTCTGATTTACAGTCTATTCCTAATGTAGACTACGATGTTCACTACTTCTCTCTAAAACGTGTCTGATAGATCAACTCATTCAACATTGTTCTAACCATCTCTTGTATGGTTTGATTCTTGTTCTACCACTCCATTCTATTGTGGAGTTCTTGCAACTGAAAAATTTCTCTTTATTCCATGAAGCTCACAAAATTCTTCAAATTCACTTGAGATAAAATCACCTCCTCTGTCTGATCTCAAGCATTTTATTTTCAAATCATTTTCATTTTCAACCAAGGATTTGAATGATTTGAACTTCTCAAATGCTTCATATTTTTATTTTAGAAATGTAACCCATGTCATTCTAGAGTAATCTTCAAGAGCAACATGAAGTAATTTTCACCTTGTATACTTTGTGTTTTTGTAGGCCCACAAATATCTTTATGAATGAGTTCCAATGGCTTTGTTGTTGAGTACTCCTTTGATTTGAAGCTTTCTCTTGTCTCTTTCCCATGCTGACATTGATTGCAAAGAGTGTTTGAAGGATTAACAATCTTTGACATATCTCTCACTACTTGTTTGGTGTTTATTTTTACTAAATTGTCAAAATTTATAAGGCCCATTCTTCTATAACATAACCAACTCTCATATATTTGTCCCATATAGCATTTTTCTCCCTTGATCTCATTGATGATATATACAATATTTGAGGTTCTATATGCATTTTCCACTAATCTTCTCAAGCCTTTCTTCTTTATCTCACAACCTTGAGAATCAAATGTGAGAGTGTGTCTTTGATCACACATTTGACTAACAAAGAGAATATTATGTTCCAAACCTTCAACATACAAGGCGTTCTCTATTTTAGCCTTGCTATTATCAAGATTAAAAGAATACTTTTTCCGACTATCCTAAGGGTAGCATTATCTCCAAATGTTACAATTCCTTCATTTACTTCCTTCAAAGTGTGAAACTTGCTCTTGTCCCCTGTCATATGGCTTGATCATCCATTGTCAACGTACCATCTGTTTCCTTTATTTTGAGCATGAGGAGCAGTTTACAGAAGCATAGATTCCTCCTTCTGCATTTCTTTCTCCTGCTTCCTTTTCCAAAATCCTGCAGATTCTTTCTTTTGCTTGGCAAGGGTATCTTCTTCCCTATTTTTTCTAGAAGTTTCCACTAGGCCACTTCTACAAAAATGTGCTATGTGCCCATAGTTTTTGCACTAATAATATACAATATTGTAATCAAATAATGGAGCAAATGAATTATAGTTTCTATTTGAGAACCCGTAAGTACTTTTGTTTTTGTTCCATACATGATTATTTCTTTCATATACTCTACAATCTATTGCTTTATGACCAAAGTGATTGCAAGAAAAACAATAACCAAGGAAAGAGTTTTGGTACTGAGTTGTGTGAGGCCATATTGGTGGGAAAGAGATTCTGAATCTGTCCTCGTTGTCTTTGGGAGGAACGCTAATTTTCTGTGGAACACCATTTTCTCTCTTCATGTTGTCTTCTTCACTAATGGATATTTTGAGTACATTAGCATAACTTTTAGATTTTCCTTCATTTACTTTCTTCGGCGGCTTTGTCGATTTTGAATATTCTTTGGTGGTCATCTAACTCTTATCATAACAAAGACTAGTTTTAATGAGTGGTGATCTTTGGAATTTGATAATATCATCTAAGATTTCAGTTCTCTTTTCAAACTTCAAGCTTCTATTCAACGAAGCGGTTCACTTCTCCAATTCCTTTATTAAGGAAATAACTTCAGCTTCCAGTTTCTCGCAATTTCCTTCCTTTTCCTTTAGCTATATTCTCACCACTTCTTTTGTCATTTTTCCTCTTCTAGTTGAATCTTTAGGCTGATAATAGTCTTCTCATTTTATTCAAGGCTTTGGGACATTTTTTCTTTTGCATCACAATCCTCCTCTTCATATTTATGCAATTGTTCCTTTTGTTTAAAATTATTTTTCTTAAGCTTCTTTATTTCACTTAAGGCACAAATGAGTTCTTATTCAAGATCTACTTCCACATATGTTTCAACATTTTTTTTTCTCTTGTGAATCCATCATTTATTTCCCTTTGTATTCATTTTCCAAAGTTTCAGTTTCCATTTCCATGTGTGCTCTCGATATCTACCTTCAAGTGGTTAGATTGTTTCCGAAGGAACTCGCTCTGATACCAATTATTGAATACACACTTATACTAAGAGGGGGGATCAATCAATATAAGACAGTTTTTTACTTTTTCAAACATTCATCAACCATAAGAAAAAAAAAATAACATATGAGATCTATTAAATACAGAACATGAAACACCAGATTTACGTGGAAACCCTTTTGGGCGAAAACCACAAAACTTCTCTTTATAATTATTTGTAGGTACCAACCTACTATTACAAATATTTGTAGGAACCAACCTATTGGAGACACCAATCCCCACTGGTAAAAATCCTGGTAGGCACCAAACCACTCTTACAAATTTTCATATACATTAATCTACTGGAGACACCAATCCCCACTTCTAAGCACTAAATTAGCAAGAGACACCAATCTTTTTGTGTGAGATGCACCAACCTTCACCAAGTCTGCTTGCTACTTCTGCCTTCACCAGGTCTACTCACTACTTTTGACTTTAGCAAGTCTAAACAAAATTCGAATTTCTAAATGGTAAGTTTCTCAAAGTTTGTTGTTTTGGGTCTGTTCCCAAGAATGAACTTGTACATCATGCCACATATCCAATTTTACAAATCTGATTCTAAAATTGTTTCCTGAGGTACTTTATATGCCTCCTTCGTTCTCTAAAATTTTCACAATTTGAAGAGTCCCAAAAAAGAAGTTATAGTGAAAATGTCAAGCTGACCTGTTTGAAATTGATCTTGGGACCATTCATAAACCATAACTTCCACATATCATATCTCACAAAGTGCAGTGAACCGACATCTAAAATTTGTACCACATGTACAACAAGATCTCTTCTCTGTCTCTGCAAAATTTCAAGGTCTGAAACATCCGAGAAAAATAATTTATAGCGAAAGTGCCAAGTTGACCTATTTGAAATTGATTTTAGGAGCATTCAAGAACCCTAAGTTCCATAGATCATATCTCCTAAAGTATAGTGAACCATCATATTAAATTTGTACCACAAATACAACAAGATCTATCCATTGTTTTTACAAAGTTTCAAGGTCTGAAACATCCCATAAAATAAGTTATAGCGAAAATGCAAAGTTGAATTTCTTGAAACTGATTTTGGGATCATTTAGGAACCCTAACTTCCACATGGAATATCTCTGGAATTGTTGTGAAAAAACATTTGAAATTTGTACCACATGTACACCAAGATATCTCCTCTATCTTTGCGAAGTTTCAGGGTTTGAAACATCCCATACAATAAGTTATAGCAAAAGTGCCAAGCTTACTTGTTTGAAACTGATTTCAGGAGCATTAAGGAGCCCTAACTTCCACATGGCATATCTCTGAAAGTATAGTGAAACAAGACCTGCAATTTGTACCACATGGACATCAAGATCTATCCTTTGTCTCTTCCAAATTTTAAGGTCTAAAACGTCCAAGGAAAAAGGTTATCATGAAAATGCTAAGATGGCCTGAAATTGATTTCACAATTCAATTTTTTCTAATCCATTTTTCACACACACTTTCTCTCAATGCTTTCTCTTTTTATACTTTTTCAGAAGCCTTCATAAAGGGACATGTCCATTAATTAAATAATTATTTCCCAATATCGTAGGCATATACCCCAAACCCATGTGTTTGAAACCACTATTTCACTTTTTACTTTTTCACATGCACCCATTTTTAAATATACTTGTATACCTATATATATAAATCAATCTTGGAAATGTTCTGTATATAGAAAATTTCATAATATGACATCAACGACATCATTAATCCTTTGACATCAATGAAAATAATTCCAACATGTTCAACATCTATGTAATTACCATGTTCTTTATTTTCTATAGTATAAAGTTGATTTCTTTGTTTTACCCTATACTTGCTTTACAATTAGGGAACTTTTGAGGTAAAAAATGTGTCTCAAAACAAAAAATGTACCATCAACATTAACTTTAAAAGAACCAATAGGATTCAATATGATGATGTCAACCATAAGGGTAAATAGTTTTGGAGGGAAATAAAACTATTTTTTTTTCTCATATTGTCGACTTATCTCCTTGTAGGTTTACTCAAATTTCAAGTGTAGGCACTCATTTAATGTAGAACTACACTTGAAATTTGAGTAAACCTATTAAGAGATAAGTCGAAAATACAAGAAAAAATAGTTTCTTTCTTTTCCTTGAATATTCATATCTCTTATTTTATTATTTTAACTATTATTTTATTATTTTCTTTAAAAGACCCATTTAGACCTCAAATTTCCCCTAATTGATAATCATCCTTGTCAATCTCTCAATAGCAATGTGTGCATTGGAATATGAGAACACCATTTTTGTATCTACACAAAAAAATTATGACTTCTCTATGATATAGGTATATACTTAAGTCACTTAGCCTACCATATAGGTTAATGGAAACCAACTAGTTTTTTATTCTATCATTAATCTCTTGTGCACATTTTTCACTGGTTTTTACTATACTCCCGAAGCAATATCATTGAATACCATCTATTATGAATAATTTAGTGAAATCATGCTTTCCCTATTATGTCTAAGAATAGTAATATCATAGATTATGCTTTATTCCCAAAGCAATATGGTTGAATATGTAGAGAAGATGGAGGACCATTATTGTCATGGAAAAATAGATGCACGATAGTGATGAGGCGGGCGTTGCACTTACATTGGGATATTTACAGGGAGAATGAGAAATCAAGTGGTTAATAGAGATTTTAAGTCCAATGATATAATGTTGGATGAAACCTTCAATGCAAGGCTTGGAGATTTTAGTTATAGCCTTCTTTAGAATCTCAAGATGGTGTCTCTAATTGTGATCTAGGCCAAATATCTAATGCCTCCACAACTTCAATTCATGATTTTGAAGAGAAATGGAAATCCACTAGAGTCATTGACTCTTGGAATATAATATAGGCCAAGTACAAAGTGATAGTCTTAATTCATACATGCAACCATAGTAATATTTCATGTTACATGTTATTGATTTGCAACAGATTAGTTAGTGATGTTTCATCTTGTATTAACATAACAATGCTTTCACTTTAAATTTTATGGAATAGTTGCTCCAACTTTGTCATGTGAATTCACAAACCAATGCGTCAATATGTAGATTTTTTCAATTATAGCTCATCTTATTAACCTTTGAACTTCAACCAATGATAACATAATAGTGTATTTGCTTATTGATTCAAATTTTGATGTTTTTTGTTATAAAATGTACCATAGACTCTCTGTAAGGTAGCTAGAGAGGTAGCGGGGGGGCCCAGAGGGCCCATAGTGATAATAGTGGAGGTCATTCAATGTAAGGTGGACTGGGTCTACTATATTATTAAATAAGGTCCACTATGGTAGTTATATATAATAAATGGGTAATTAAATATAATAAATGTAAGAGGACTTCTTAGAAGGTTCTACTTCTAGAAGATTCCTCCTCTAGAATGTTCTTAGGTGATGGTAGCACTATATAAAAGGGGTTCAAGAAATGTAATGAGATATGAAGAGAATTATTGTATTGTGAGCTATAGATCAATAGGAGGATGCCCCCTCAAAGAGGCAAGTGAACATGAGAGTATCCCTTCCATAATAGGATCCATTGTATGATGTTGCCCTACCTCAAGGGTTTGGTAATAATAAAGTGTGGTTTCTTCTATATTGCTTTGTTGATCTATTGTGTATTCAGTATTTGTGGTGATTATATTTTTAGATCTATTCAGGTTCTTAACAAATGGTATCAGAACACTTTCCTTGGCAGACATTGTGGGCAAATATTTTTTATTTTTGCAGATTGTTTTTCAGAGAAGAAAAAGAGGGTCGCGACATTCCAGAAATTTTCAGTAGATTTCTGTGAAAAATTTACAGAAACAGGTTGTAGATCTGAGTTCCTCTCAGAAAAACACCCAAGTTAAAAAAAAAAATCATCTGAAACGGAGTCTGGGAAGTCAAGATATTAAAGTTTTAAAATCTGCAAATTTTCAGGGTTTTTTCCACGGACTGCGGTGCGATTTTTTTTATTTTTTATTTTTTATTTTTTATTTTTTTTTCTTCCCTTTTGAAATTTCTGTAGCATATGGAGGCCAAATTTTCCCAAATAAATTACATATCTGAGTTCCTCTCACAATTTCACCCAATTTCAAAAAAAAAATCAGCCGAAACGGAGTCCGGAAAGTGAAGATATGAACATTTTAAATTCAGCAGTTTTTCAGGGTTTTTCCGGAAAATGCCGCAATTTTCTGCAGTAATTTATTGTTCTATTTTTTGGGTTTTTTCATGATGGATGTGGGACCAAAGAGTTCATAGGGTGCTCAGATGGTTATTTCCTCTCTTGAAGCATTCAAATCCAAATTGTATGACACATTGGATGCTAGATTGCATGACCTTGCAAATAGCCTCAATGATAGTTTCCATAGTATTCGAGATTCATTGGATAACATGCAACATATATTTCTTATAGCGGACATCATGGATGAATATAATCAAGAAATATATGCTTGGTATGATTTTGAGGCCGATTGTGATGATTGGTATATGGATAGTTGTCATTTTTGGGATGACAACCACTTTCATATTTTATTTGATGACTCTAATCCACCTTCTGTAGAGAGCATCAATATGACAAATCGAGAGCCAATGATTATTACTAGCGTCCATCCTGCATATTCTACAGTGGTATTATTCCTTCCAGATTCTGCTACGACCCTTTTCCACTATGTGGATGGATATTCTTATTTGGATCCACATGACAGGTGTCAGTCTTTG